>JAAGKR010004292.1:0-63149 GCA_011419295.1 Clarias macrocephalus | reverse complement strand
AAAAAAGAAAGGAGAAAATATTATCATAACAGACTGTATTCCATATTAAATGCAACCATACTCAAAATTTACAATTATAATTATTGGGACCGCGCCAACAATGTACTGTAAAACTAGCTGACGGAGTGAAAATGGTTAGGAAATAAGTCTTTACTGTACATATCAAAAAATGTCAAAAAAGAGGTGTTCGGTGCATATTTCTATTTAAGTAGCATAACCAGATAAGGCTGGAATTTGTCCAGGCGCAACAAGCATGTTTCCGCCTCACGCCTTAACAGTCCCTGCTTCAGTGCTGAACTAGGGTTACTGTCTGTGTGAACTTGGTTTCCTGTTGCTTTCTCCCGCTGTCCAAAAAAAACATGCAAAAAAAGAAAACCCGTGTACTTCTTTGCACCCAGAGATCCATCACAACCAAAACACTGATGACTGTATGAATGATTTAATGTAGTTTGTGCATGCCTGGTTGAGTCACTGCTATGTCCAGCCAGTTTAAAAAGCTACACTCATTAACATCACATTACTAGCTGTGAAATGGTGCAGGAGCTTTCAGTCCGCGGGAGCCTATTGCTACTGCGGTGGCGAGTTGGCAGGGGCTTCTACTATAAATGAGTTATTTGATGCCAGAGAATAGTGGAACCATACTTGCCAATTCTCTTGGAAGAGAACTGATTTTTCCCTGCTCTCAGCCATTGTTCGGCGACAACGAAAGCTCGTTTCTTCTTTTTTTTTTTTTTACTTTTCATTATCACACTTTTGCTGCGTGAAGTCGCTGGCCGGCTAAAGGCAATTTGTTCGACAGAGAAAAAGCCACCTTAGGCTGAGTGTCAAATTAAATAACCTACATTTTGTAAATTTGTACGTTTTACCTACTAAGGTGAGGGCTATTTCTCTGATAACATAAAAACATGACTCACCCTACGAACGCAGAAGCCATTAATCCCAAACAGCACTGCTGTAAGGGATGCCAAAACAGTTTCAGAAACCTTTTGAAGTTTTTACAGTACCTGAAAAGGCAAACTCAGACAGAGACACATTTATAAAGTTTAGCTCACTGTTGCACTAAAAGCTCTAGCTCGAACTCTAATGCCAGGCGAGTGGCACAGCTGGGCGCAGGATCTCACTATGTCGCTCAATACTTAACCTTTTATCAGTCACAAACTATACTCCTCTATACACCAAAGAGGAGCAGGCCTGTCTTTGTGTACCCGCATGCAAACATAAAAATAAATGAAAACAGTAATAGCTGTCAGAGTTCACACTAGACTGGATTTTAAAATATCTCTCCCTTTTTTTTTTTTTTTTTTTTTTTCTTTTTACAGAAGTAAATGTACCAGAAACCCTAAGCAGGCACACATCATGCATAGGACTGCTCAGACAGCACCTGCCTCTAAAATACTGTGTGATCTAACTTTATTATTCATTACAACTTCATTTTAGAAATTTGCATGAGTGTTAGCACACGCTTCTTAAAACATTCTGAATTCCCATTGAGTGCTTGAAGAAATTACTGGATAGAGTTTTTAATTTCCATATTATGCTAATACATACGCTGAAGCACAGCAAAGGCTTGTCTGTTCCTACAGCTAATATTACCTTTTCGGGTTTACTTATGAAAATGACAGCATTAGATTACAGCCATGATTCTGAGTTCAGCCAGGGCTCAATCAATCACTGTGCTAGACAAGAAACATCGGAGCAAACGCCACAGAGCGCTCACTGCTCATTGCTCTCTCATGCACTATAACTACATCTATCCATTCTCCCTTGCAGCAGTCATTTATAATGTACGAGGGGCGTTCAAGTCAAACAGGGACTTTAAAAGAACACAGAAGACAGTTATGAGGGTAAACACTACCTTTATTTCTTTCTATAATCCCCTGCTACACTAATACCGTCAAGGTAGAAAGTTTTCTCAGTTTGCCGGAGCCAAACTGGGAGTTTAGCCTCCCACTAACTCCTTTAATGGCCAAAACATGGTGTTTGGAATGAGGTCTTTATGGAGAAATAGCTCAGAGCTGAGTTCCTGTAATGTGCAAGTGGTATCCGTGGGGTCTCTTGGGCGCCAAGTTATCTGTCAATTTTCAAAGATTTTCACTCACTGAATATTCATGGGAACGATTGCAGTGGGCTCCGAGCCACCTCGGCCGGGATTGTCATTCACGGATGTACAGCCTTCTTTAAAACATTTACACCATTTAAATATTTTACTGCAGCTAAGAGTCTCATCACTGTAATGTGACTTCATTCAGGAGAAATATCATCACTAGTTCTTGTTTGACTTGAATGACCCTTGTATAACAATCTGTATTGTATACACTATTTATTAGGCACATCTGTACACCTGCACATGCATGCAGTTTTCTAATAATGTGGCAGTGGTTCCGTGCAAAAAAATCATGCAGATACACGGCAAGAGCTTCACTTAATGTTCAAAACAAACATTAGAATGAAGAAAAAGTGTAATGTCTGTGGCTTTGATCATGGATCATGGATGTTGGTACCAGATGGGCCAGATGGGGATTTGAGAAACTGCTGATCTCCTGGGAATTTAACAAATGAAAGCCTCTAGGGTTTACACAAAATGAGACAAAAAACTGAGTTAGTGACAGTTTTGTGGGCGGAAATGCTTTTTGATAAGAATTGGCCACACATAATCACTCTTTACAACCACGGTGAGCAGAAAAAAAACGTACAACAGCTGACGACCACATCAAAGAACAGAATTCTGAAGCTGCATTGGGCACAAAATCAACCAAATTGAGCAGTATTGCTTGTATGCCAATTATATAACACAAAAGTATGCTTGATGGCATGATGTTACATTAATAATTACTAGACAGTTATTACAGTATGTACTATCAGTGACAGGGGCTGGCATGAACTGAAGGTTTATTATATCCACTTTTTACAAATCTAAACCCTTGCATAAATATTCCAACAAACCTTACAAGCAGATAATCACCTGAATAACATTTGACTTTTAGACACTTTCACACACTTTTCACAAATAAAACTTTAAAAAGTAAGGAATGTCTTTTTCACATTAGACAGTTTCACATAACTCGTTTATTCTTACACGTGAAAATTATTCACATAATGCGACACTGATTTATAGCTGTATGGCCTAACATGGCAAATCAGACATATTATCAGATAATCATTTCAATCATTTTTTTCCACTAAGGGTATTTTAATATCTTGATCAAAATACACCGTGCTGTGCAAATATTTTATGCACACTGTGTTTTAGTACAAACTTTCCTAGTACAAAAAACATTTCTGATTTTCAAATAGCGGTATTCGACCACAAAATTAAAACTTACAGAAAAATGTGTATGTCAGAAAAGAAGGCAGCATTCGCCCTCTATGCTATAAACCACAGTGTACGTTCCTTACAAATACTTCATTCAAATCATTTAAATGCCCATCATCACTGCATGATCATGCACAATAAAATATTCCCTGCATGATCAAATTTTCCTTGTCATTTGCTTTGCCACTACACACACTGAGCTGTTTTGGTTTTGTTTTTGTTTTTCTTCTTAACCGAGTGCTTTTGACAAATGGCTCGATGCAGCGTTTGAGGATCAGAACGACACGGATCTCTTGTTGACTCCTTGTTAATGGTATGTTCATGGAGAGCTCAGTTAATGAACCAGAACACAGTGAATGAATTAGCGTAACATCTCAGAGATCAGTTAAGACCCACAGTGATGACTCAGATATCATTAATGAAGATGGTATAAACAAATGCATAATTACTTCTCTCACTCTTACCCTGTAGTGTATATCATGTTATTCATGAATATGTACACCAATTAAATGCTCATATTGACTGTAAAGGTACACCTTATATCCCATGCGGGATGCTGAACATACTATTCGCACTGTATCGTGCCTGTTGTGCTATTTGTAATGCCGAGAGCAAACATATGGTAGTAATTAACTGGAGGATTACGGGACATAAGTCATAAGTCCAACATGACAACTAACACAAACCTATTAACCCAGCTTATTTTAACTGGCAGCAGTTTGTTTATTAATCTGTCACTTCTTTCGATCTTCATAGGAACATATTTAATGTGTGACTATGTTGTTGGATCGAATCTGGGACATTTGTGCACAGATTATGTGCATAAGATGCTGTAGAAAATCTCTATGCTCACTGGAATATTTTTAACATAATTGCTGCTGAAACGTCCCAGATATTTAATGAAAAACGTTCATATGAAAATCTCAAGACATGGCAGATTATATGAACAAAATAATGCTGATAATAATAAACCCTGAAAAACTGTAGGCTTATGTGAGATGTCATGAAGGGCAAATGTCTGCTTTATTAATGCTGTCTTTTAGTAAAGTTTTTTTTTTTTTTTTTACATATTTTACATAAGAACATCATAACATCTATTTGAATAGCTTACTGTACTTCCAGAGTCACAAACTAGTAGCGATGTACTGTAACACATCTTGCCAGGTGAACCAAAGTAGAAAGTTTCACAAAGTTAAGCTCTTACAGTATGTAAAAAAGCACTCTAGTGACTCATAACCTCATTGGGAAAAATCATTATAAAAGAGCTGATATTAAAACTCATTAAGGTGTGATAACAGAGGTACGCATATTTTCTTTGGCTCTGAAATAAGCTTCATATTGAAAAGAAAAACATGCCAATTATACACCAGTAAACTGGTGACAGCAACATGTGAACCAGAGGCTCACCCATGCCTGAGTGGACCAAAGGCTAGCCCGTCTGATCCAATACCACAGAAAAGCCAATATACTGTAGCACAAATCGTCAACAAAAGTTAATACTGGCCCTGATAGAAACGCACCAGAACACCCAGTGCATCAAAGTCCGCCATGCATGGGGGCCGCTGACCTGGCCTCCAAACTTCTAGATCCTAACCCGATTGAGCATCCACAGGATGCTCCAGACAAACCAGTCCAATCCAGAGACGTCCCACCCTGCAACCCACAGAACCCAAACCCAACCCTGCTGCCAATGTCCTGATGGGAGACATCACAGCAAACCCCAGAAGTCCTGCTGAACCACGCCTCAAGAGGCAAGAGCTGCCCAAGTGACAGGTGAAAACCTAAAACCTAGGTGGTTTTAATTTCAATGGTTTTAATGTTATGGCTGATCAGTGCATGTTTATAATCCTATATAATAAAAGTTTAAAATGTCCTAAAACATTTTCAGATCTTCAGAAGAGACTATGATTCAACATTTACAAAAAAAAAAGTTATTAAAAATTAAAAAAGGAACCGTTAATATTTAAACCAATCGTTTATTTATTTTTAATTCTTGAATTGTATTTCAGGATCGACACCCCACTGGGAAAGTGGACCTACAATGTCCTAGGGCCTTAGGATCTGTTGCTAATCTAAACTGAATAAAATGTGTTACATGATATATTACCGAAACATGTGGTTCATTAACTATGCAAGTGAATTTTTTTAAGCATTACTCTTTTCTAACAAAGAGCCTGAGGTAACACTTTATGTTTGAACCCTTGACAAAAAGCAAACTGTTGGCCAGCATTTTAGCTACAAGCTGCACATTACAGATAAAATATGTTATTCATGACTGGCTAGTGTCTTAATTTTCTTTCAATATATTGAACCATGAGGTGACTGCAGTTTGTGCTAGCGGGAGAGTCGTGTGTAGTGAGGCAGGTGGTGGGACTTGGAAGCAGACACTATAGGGACAGAATTGAGGTGCGTTGCATCATAGTAAAGTGGTTTAAACATATAAACCAAATGCAAACTTCAGTCTTGGAAATCAGAGGGATTATTGTCTTTCTTTGGTTGTTGAACTTACCAATCTGATACCACGTAGATAATTGTTTCTTGTACTTATTTATGGGACACTAGAGATGGGTGAAAAAATGTATTCCGTTTTTTTTTTTTTTTTTTGTCATTATCAAAGATCATGTTTGAAAAACATTCAGCTCTGCCTCTTTCTCCAAACTCTGTGAGCAAATTAGTCACTCATTACACATGCTTACAGCAGCCTCAAAGCACCTCGAGTGCAAATTTATGTTTAAAATCGCATTCGTTAGAAGCCCCATGTGCCCACGTGCTTGCAGCCACTCAACCCGCGAGCCCGCTGTCAAGTTGAGTTTTGAGATTTTGAAGGCATTTGAGGCGGTAAACCGTCATAGTTTCTGAACTGTTTACACAGACTTATCCCGTGTGGCATTTAATAAGTTTGTTTAGAAACAATAATTATTTTGAATAACATAATAGAGATACTGTACGTGCTGCTCAGCCTTTTTTGCTTAAGTATTTTAAGTGAAATGTTAAAACCCTTGTATTTGGAGTTTGTTTAAATTCTGCCCTCAGTTTTTAGGTGAGAAAACTAATGTTATAAGAAATGGGCTTAATTAAATTAAACATTATTTAATTAAATAATATTTTATTGGGATATGTATAAAATCCTGATACTTTCAGAAGCGCAATTTCAATCAAACACGCACCTAGATGTTGTGATAACATTGTGTCGGGTGGTTATGGTGATTCCCATCTCTATGGGATACTGAACAAACATGCCCTAGGATCACCTTTATTTTCTTCACAAATATTCCTCAAAGCAAAGTTCATGTGAATTTCACTACAGGTTTGCTCCAACTCTCCGAACAACTCGCTTTTGCCAGCAAACTGCCACAAGCAAGTGTGTACAAGAATTTAGAGATTCTACTCTCGCACAACCAAAACCTTGGCATTACTAATAGATCACAATATTTGCTTGTGTTTTAGAACTGCTTAAAATAGCAGATTGAGCGAGTCGTCACCTGGGAATTTGCCTTCTCTACTTCCTTTAACAGCAATTATTCCGTCAGGTGTCTGAATGATTTCCACATAGAACAAACAACACTGATCATCTCCTATCTTGCACACAGTTTTTTTTTTTTTTTTTTTGGATGCATTTAAAACGGTTTAGCGCCAAGAAATCCAGATGTTTTGGGTGTTACTTTTGATGAACCCCTTGGCACAGAGAGATGTAATCCCATCCTGAGGACTTCTAACACACCTGAGCTCGGTACTTGGCTGAGTACTCAGCACTCTAAGGCACTTCATTACCTGCCTCGAGAGGAGCTGAAATCGGACAAAAATGTGCACAAAATCAAAGCCCATCAGAACCAAGTAATATAACTGGTCTATAGAGAAAATGAGAGGGCCTGGTAGGCTAGTTTCAACCTTAATTTAAAAATTTTGAACTATTTAAATATAAAGTGCGTATAGTGTAGGGAAGGCATATTGCAGCTGGCTGTGTGATTTGTAATGTTATATTCAACTCTCTTGTGTTTGGAGAAACATTATGGTTTTGTTTTGTTTTGTTTTGTTTTGTTTTTTAATATAATGCTACTTAATGGAACTTGTTTTACACTGTGGTCTCTTTTGATCTCTGATTAAAGAAACTTACTATCGATCCCTATGGACAACAGTGGCGTAGTGGTAACAAGCTTCATCTGGAGATTATGAGTTCAAATCCCAGGTGATGCTATAGTCTCTTGCATCCTGGGGCCTGGAGAGGGCTGATTGGCCAAGCTCACTCAGAGTGGACCTCGCAGTTCTAAGTCAATCAATGGCTCACACAGTAGTTGTACCCTTGATGGGGAATGCCCTAACGACTGGTGGGAATTCCCTACAGCTAAATCAGAGAGAAAATTGGGAAATACCCCAAAAATAATTTAAAAAAAAGACACTTACTTTTCCTGCTTAGGTCACTGATCAACAGAATCCAGGCTTACGTAGCCGAAACAAGCCTGTGGTATAATAACAGGATATAATAGCAGAGATAAAATGTTTTATAAAAAGTCGAGAATTACAGTATGAGTTTCGAGCTACAGAAAATAATGATCTTTTTTCTGTCCTGCAACACTGGATGTATTACATCTCAAGCATGGTATGGTGTACTCAAATATGAAAGCCAACCAAACCTGAACAAGGAAGTAGACCGCTGTTTGGTACACTTCGTCATCAGCCCTGTCTGTTTCCTCCGAGATAACTGTGTGCAACCAACATGTGCCAGTCTCATCCTCTGAACTATACGTCCAGAACTGAGGAAGTAGGAAAGCATGCAAGAGCATTGCTCTTCATACGTTGTTCCAAAATAAGAAAATGAATAGGCATACAGTACCATGAATGTAGACTTCCTTGTCCTCTTCCTCCCTTTGTGTTTATTGGCTCTTGAAAGCAGCTTCAAGAGGCCAGGTAGGTAGACATGCAATGTCAAGTCAATTACCACGAACAAGACAGTAATTTAATGATTGTATTCATAAACAAAAAAACTGTCTTTACATGTTTTAGGGTTCGCATCATTTAATACCAGTTTCTTAGTTGTAGCTTTGTAGCAATGATCACACTCGCACACTGCCAAAACTTTATTCTTTGGTTGCACTACACTGTCCACCAGTAAATACATCACATATGTTCTAATACCGCAGGATTCAACTCACAACCAAAGACTTATTTTTCGATGGGAGATTTACATCTGTAACAGCAAAATCTATCTAAGGAGATTTCTCTTTTTGTCTGCAGGTTATTTAGTTTGCTTGATGAACCCCAGTCATCCTTGTTCTATGTGATGTTTTTTTTTCTAAATGCATGAACAGCAGTCGATTTTGATGACAGTCCTAACAATCGTACTCATTGATCTGGCCACAGATGGCCTTCCACCAGCAGCCAGAATTTAAGGTTTTATCAAATTTATGTACAGTACCTACGCAGAAAGTTTGTATCTTTCCTTGTAAGAGATTTCAGAAAGGAAATCAAGGTGAGCATTTGGCCTTGTACTTCAAAGATTGTGGTTGTTAGATTGTGAAATTCTGAATGCTTCAAACTGGCTTTTTCAAATCATGTTCTTCATATTTCACACATTTCTGTTTCAGTACAAAGCGTATAAGAAAGAAAAAAAAAAAGCTTTCACTGTTCTCATAAAGTTTGATTGCCTTAATCAGTCTTCTGCCTGCATCCAATCAAAATCCCCTCTGAAGGACTTCCTCTAGTTCAACACTTTTATCTTTTTAGGGAGAATTCCAACCTTACAGAATTGACCTTCTTTTAATCATGGTTTTTCATCACTGATTTAAAACCACTGGTACATACTAAACCTGAATGTTTCTACTTCTTTTGAGACTGTAAGTCTCAAAAGTTGTCTGTCTCTGCCTACCTGACTGTGTCCCATTAACCTTTGCCTCATGTGTTCTCATTAGTTTCTTCTGCTTTCTGTCACAGTTTTTCAGCTAATCGCTTTCTAATTAAATGCTAACTCTGGTCCTCCTTAAGGGTTACTTTTTTTTTTTTTTTGCAGAAAATCCACATGGATTTATAGTATGTATTATGTCTAATGAAGGTCTGATCAGTGCACTCAATTGGATCCATTTGGTGTAATTTAACATCTGCCGTAATGGCTGCAGAGGAACTGTTCCCTTGTCAAAAACCGATATGCAGTTTTCCCATTTCCCCAGCTAAACACTTTTAGGGACTCTGTTTGAGAAAACTGCACCATGACAGGATGTAAAACAATCTGTCTTTATAGAAGAAAAGAAAGGATAGAAAATATAGACATAAAAAAGTCTTATGCTGAAAGTATCAGTAAATTTTGAACATTAAAGAAAAACAATTATACTGTTGGACACCTTAGTAATATAAATGATAATTTGGTCATGTAAAATGATAACTTCACCGCATGATTCTTGTAGAAGTTAATTTGCTTTTGTTACACCTCCCTCGAATCCGGGGGCTGTGATAAGCTGTGTGATGTCTGCGCCCCACAGTACAAAGCCCTATTGATTAAACAAATTCAAGCTGAATCGGAAGGAAATTGGGAAGCAAAAACAGAAAGGCACAAACAGGCCTAAATGGGGAGGGGAAAACAATCAACAATTTTACTTTATAAGTAAGATTGCAGAGTTGAAAAAGCCTAAAGAGTTCCACACTTTGCTTTTTTTCTGACGGTTTTACAGAGAACTTCCCACCCAACTGAAAATTTGGGTGAACGCCGTACGAACTTGTACAACTTGACATCAACGAAGGAGAAACCGGTAACAATGTCTACTTTAAAGTGGAGCTGCCATGCATTTGTTGGGTACGTAAAAAAAAAAATCCTGGTGAGTACATGGTGGAAGTAAGACACAGGAAGAACTTCATGAGGATGTAGTAACAGCAGCACTGACCCGTTAACAACATACTGTAAATTATTAACACCTCTTAGGGACTTTATTGACATACTACAGGAATAGCGCAGATGGAAAGGCTGGATGGCGTTGTGACTGAGATGTCGGGATGTCACTGCATTGTTGCTCCGTCAATGGAGTTGAATGTCACGTTGAAAAATACGGCATTAAGTTCATATTAGGTTTTTCTGGTGCTTATCACATTTATGGCACACATTCAGCAGGTTATCAGCACATCTATGTCACATTCAGAGAATTTTGTATAAATCCTGGACACAGCTCCTCCTTACAATTATAAGCACATTGAGAACGAGAAAGGGACATTTTCCAATCCTGATGCTGTTCCCACTGCATTCTTCTATATTTTCCGGACACAGTGGAATGTCATGGTGTTTTCCCAATTTGACAAGCCCCTTCCTTAAATAGTTTTATTATTGGATACATTTTGCTTTTGCTCCACTCCATCCTACGATAAATATCTTTACTTTATACTTCACTACATTTGGGCGTGGCATTGCATTATAAAACCACACAGGTGTGTAGCATTTGAACAAACCATGCTGACTATTGTATGAAATTGCATGATTTGCCTTCCCTCCATAAACCACTCAATCGTATAGTAGGTGGTTTCTGTCAGCACAAAAAAACTCTTCATTATTTGTAAAATGAGAGGCGAGTGTTGAGGTTACGAATCCCAATATTCAGTCCTTTCCTGACAAGGAGATGGTATCACAGGCATGTCAGCATCTGCTCAAACCTCATCTAAAGCTAATCTTCACTTTCCGTTAAAGGTCACTGATCAAACATTTTCAAAGCCTTTTCTGTTCTAATTTGTGATTTCATCTTCACTACTTGAAAAAATCAGCAGTTATGAGTTATACAGGGTGTCCCAATATAGGTGGAGGGTATCACGTCTCCATACACTGGGGAAATAAACATATTTAAACAACATGCATAATACTAATGTGTTAAAACGAGTTGATCATGAATGGGAGAGAAATTGCAATCATAATTATTTTTTAAATAAAGTTTCTTTTTAATATAAAAAGTGCTACATTCCCCAGTGTATGTTGACTTATAGGATGATCCTATACATATAGAAAACCTTTAAAAAAAACATCCCTGATTCCAGTGGATATGATTTAGCAGTATCTGTTTTATAAAGAAACACTACAATATGCAAATGCACATATGCAAAAGAGCCCAAAAATGAAGTGCATTAACTTCATTTTTGGGCTCTTCTATCCATCCATCTAGGAACCTCTGGAGTCTAACTAGGGCCCATTGAGGCCAATGGTAACCATAGTATTTATTCCCAGTTTTATGACCGTGGTAGAATCTCTGTCAACATTCACACACACATTTTTTAGACCATTTCATGCTAGAACTTGAAATGTTCCTGACATGGGCTCCAGATCTACCACCACCCTGACCAAAATCATGAATAAATGAATTCATGGCATTTTACAACCTGCAAATTTTCACATATACCCTGTATTAAACACCTTATATTTGAGCATTTTTGTGTAAACAGACTCATTTTAATACCATAAATTGAATTGTGAATTGAGAATTGCCAGACATTACTTTGTTTTATTAAAACTATCTAAATCGAATTCCACCCGAAAAAGGCCAAACTCCTTATCACCATAATTATGCTTTTGTAGCACACAACATATTTATGTTTTACATTTTAATATAAATGCTCTCTATGAGTCTTATCTGTAGGCTTAACAGGTTTACCCGCCCAATGATATATGTAATAAAGCACTCATTTAGAGTTCCATTAGGATCTCAAAGCAAGCAGTTAATAAGTTCCAAAGGGCTTTGCGTTTCTTCATTTAATTGCTATTCTTTACCATTTTGTTTGCACTGTGAAAATATGTCATTAAAATATAAGAAGCACCAGGTGTTCAAAAACCTCCGACTGGCAGCGTATGTCAAAGTTCACTCCTCACATGTGGAGTGAGTATAAATCAGCAGCAAATCATTTATTTCTAGAGAGTCTTTATCTCTGTTGTCAGTTACATTTGGCAAGCCATTATAGAGGACTTGCAAATGCACATCATTATTCAGTGGCGAGTGTTCATGACACATTATAATATCTAACAGAGAATATAGTATTCGTCTTGTTATTAATCCATTTCATTCATCTCTAATCAATTTTCATTTTTGTTTTCTTTTTTTTATTCAACATTGCATTAATGTAGAATAAACAAATGTAAAAATGTGTTTTCAGGTTTGATTGCAAAATAAGATAAACACCTTTTTCAGAATTTCATTCATTACTACAATGTTTCCTACACTTAGAGTATATTGACGGACACCCCAGTATATCTGCCCACCCTTTCTAAAACGGAGAATGTTGCAATCCGCTATCGATTAACTAGTAGTGGACAGTTCCCTCTCTTGCTGTTGCTCCTGTACCTGTTTATTCTGCTACCGTAAAAAAAAACGGTGTACTAAGAGGCAGTAAATTCAGCGAATGCCAGCTGCCTTAAAAAGAATAAGAAGGGTGTGCTGACGGTCGCACATGCTCTTCAGAGAAACACAGTTCTGCACGATGAAAGGGCTCTTTTTTTATTCCAGAAGGATTATACTGCACAATCCTGACCCCTATATATATTTATTAAAACAGCAATTTTTCATGTTTTAACTGGGTACCATTCGGCTCATTTCACATAAGAAAAATCGATGATAACTTTACATTTCATACATTGGAGGACTTCAGAAAAATGTATGTGTGTCTGTATGTCCAGACGAATTTAGCGCTTTTTTTCCACCAAATTGGCACAATCCTCACCAAACCCAAGCCAAAGCACTACAGCAAGGCTTACGCCGAAATAAAAGGTATGCAAACTACAAAAACTAAACATTCTGCCATGAACATTGCACAATTCAATCAAAATGTTGAGTAGAAGGGAAACTATGAGCAGTTATACGCCAGATGCTAATCAGCTTATTTTTAGGTTTAACATTTTAACTATTTCTACAGACTCTATACCCATCAATGACAGGTACTTACTATACGCTAGTAATAAAATTAAATTATTTAGCTGCAGAGTACAATGATTTCTGTTAGGTGTTACAGCAGTCTTACTTCCTTATAACAATTATAGAGTGCCTTCAAAAAGACAGAATTTTTTCACTTATGACACAAAAATAAATCTTCTTAACATTAAGATGTGGCCTGAATGGTTGGAAAACGTGTGAAAACTGTAAAGAGGTTAAAAAAACAGGGCGTGAAAAAATAATCACTAACAGCATAAGTGAGAGCTTACAACTGTAGTGAGAATGATGAGTGTTTTTGTTTGTTTTTTTCTGCGTTAAAAGTTTATCTATGGTGATGTGGCAGTCAGGCCTAGACGTCAGACTACCTGCTGATGAGGAAGAATGAAGAGCCACACAAAATGTGCAGTTTGGCTTGAGGGTCTGCCAAATATTAACTGTTCAGATAGTGAATCAGTTCTGCTCAGTGGTTGCAGGTTATTTGCCCTGAAACTGTACCTGCGGTGATCTTTCAAGCTGCTTCTTTAATTCCACTGCAGTCTGCAGTTTTACTCATAAACAATGTATGACTCCATTGGGCTTGCCTTTACTGCATTGTGGCTGTTGAACCGAAAGTAAAGTTATGATGAGAAGGTTATTTCTGGCAGCAAAACAGAGAAGTGTGAAGAGAGTCCATTAACATATACCAGGTTAGATTCTAAGGGTTCGCCATCCACTTGACTAGGAACTCTTGTCCATGCATTCAGCTAATCAGCCAATAATGTCACAGCAGCGCGAAACATAAAAATAAAAATAAATTATTAATAAAAATAAAATAATCAGGCAAAAACAGGTCAAGAGTTTTAGTATGTTTATATCAAACATCAGAATAAAGAACTGGTGTAATCTATTGGATGATGGCATGGACATGATCATTGCAGAATGCACAACATTAAAAAAGATATAAAAGAAGTAGACAATATCAGGTTCATTCCTCCTCTCAGGTACGAACAAGAATCTCAGATTATCATGGACACAAACTGAATACCTAAGGATTAGGGGGGGGGAAATCACCTGGTGTTTTTCAGATTTCAACTGAGTCAGTGCTCTAGCCTCAGATTCTTGTTCTTGGCTACAGGAGTTAAACCTGAAATGGTCTTCTGCTGTTGTAGCTCATCCACCTCGAGATTTGATGTTCTGTGCTTGCCGAGAAGCTTCTGCTCTCCGTGGGTGTACAGAGGGCTTATTTGGATTACAACAGTCTGGTCATTCTCCCGTGAGCTCTCTCATCAAGGTGTTTCAGCCTGCAGACCCTCCACCCACGTGATGTTTTTTGGTTTTTCACAGCGCTCTGTGTAAACTTTAAAGACTCTTATGTGTGAAAATCCCAGGCTGCCTGGCACCAGTGATTGCTCCAAGGTTTAAGTTAAAGAGAGCACACCTTTTCTACATTCTGATGTTTGATGTGAACATTAACTGAAACCCTCTAACTGGTCTGCACGGTTTTTGCCATCGGCCCTCAGCCACATGATTGCCTTATTAGATAAAGGCATGAACATGCAGGTGTTTTTATAAGTGGACAGTGAGTGAATTTCGTATCAAACAGGTTCTAGCCACAGAATTCTTTTTCTTAACCCCTTGAGAACTGGACTCTTCTGTTGCGTACCTGTACATCACATTTTCTTCTTACTGTTTCTCTTCATTAACACATAATTACTGAGAATTTAATCAGGATTTAAGAAATTCCTATATAGTACCTAATATCACATGAGGATCACTTTCAGAACTCAAGAAGTTAAGCAGCTGTGCATCCTTGATGGAGCATTAATAACCAATAATGAAGCAATATCAAACTCAAGGTCATGCTGTTGTGCTGAATATCAGAATGGCTGCACCCTCGTGCCTACGACCGCATCACAGCTGTGCTGATATTCCATACAACTGCATGACCTCAAGTATAGGGCTGAAACGATTCCTCGACTAACTCGAGTAATTCGATTACAAAAAATGATCGAGGCAAAATTCATTTTAAAAGCTTGCGTTATGTTTTTGCGCAATTATTTGTTTTGCGTGACACAGCGCGCTTCCGGATGCAAGCCTCCAGTAAACACAGACAAAGAAGAAGCGCTTACGTCACCCACAAAGCAGAAACAGTTAGATGTGTATTGATTTGAGGGAGCGCTCTGTTGCGGGCTGCAAAATGGAAGGAAGAGATAAAAAAAAAACTTTTATCAATGAAAAATGTTTTCAGCAGCAGGAAACATTGCTTCAAAGCGCAGGGCAAGTCTCAGTTCTGAGCATGTTGACATGCTTATCTTTCTTCATTGCAATCACATGCTCCTTTAAATACTAGTGTGCATACACGCGTCCAAGAGAGAAAGACATTTATATTCTAATGCCTACTGTATATTGACTTAAAACACAATGTATGGACTCTTGTTCCTGTCCATGGATTTTTGCATCCTAAATGTCATGACAAAGCATTCCAATAAGAAGTTAGTAAAGGCGTTTGTTATGCCTGAGCTGTAGATTTTGAAACTTTTAGTTCTGAAAGTTAAGTTGCACAACCTAGTGTTTTTGTATAATTATTTATTTAATGTGTGCCTTAGTTTTTTTTAGTCATTGAAATACTTTTTTTAGTTTTTGCATCTGAGAAAAGGCTTTAAAAAATGTATGGCACTGTAATGCACTTAATTCATCTCAGTCAACTTTAAGCTATTCCTTTGCGAGTTCCTGTTACATTGTGAATAATGACATGTTTATTTTTTATAAAATGCTGTATGCATTTAAAAATTTAAAGTTTTCTAAAAAGAAAACCAATTAATCTTCGTGTCTCTTATATATACTGGTAATAAAAATAAAAAAATAAAGGAAACACTTAGTCCCACTTCCCATATGTGTATGCAAGTTCAAGTCAAACTGGGACTAAGTGTTCTTTATTTTTTTAAGCAGTATATTTTATATTGCTGTTTAATTAAGCAAAAGTACATTTTATCCGATTACTTGATTAATCAATAAAATTTTTGGTAGAATACTCGATTACTAAAATATTCGATAGCTACAGCCCTACTCAAGTATAATATGGCTTTCCTACAACAGTTCCACAAACACCATTTACTATCAACAGATAAGGTTTGCTTATTTAACCAGTTATTTTGCTCCGCCACACATCCATCCATGACTAGTTTAACTAACTAACCACAACTGACACAGCATGAGCCTAATAGTTAGAGACTAGTTAAGTTAATATAGTTATGTGTAATTAACAGGGATGAAAGTAGCTTTTAATTCTTACTGATAATATGTAGCCAAAGAGTAAGGAGAATAAACCATGGAGGTGGTGGACAAGTTTCTCTTTATATTTCCTTTCATTCCACTTTAGAACATCTAGGACATGAAGTGATACATAGACTTAAAAGTCCTAGTATTATAACCACTCGTAGAATACCTTCGTCCAATCAGATTACTCAGTTGGAACTAACTGTTGTATAATTAATAATAAATTATGATATTTTGTATTGATTCAGTTTTAAGTTAAGACGCTATATATTTGTGAATGTATAACACACATATCAAACGTGTTTATGCTGGTGAACCAATATTGAGTCTGACTCAGCTGAACTTCAGATGTGGTTTAGAGAAAAAAAAAAAAGAAAAAAAAAAGATAACTTGCAATAATTAATAATGTCCTGTACTAGGACACCTAATATAGATAATGCCTGTAGGCACTATGATTTAATTACAGAGAGACGGTTATGCTCTGATTAATCCCCAATGGTGAAAAAAATGAGAGGGAACGTTTTGCATGGTAAAAGTGTTTGTAGTGGATTAATATAACAAACTAAATAATTAATGCTGCATTTTAAATCTACTTTTTTAATTTTACACTATGCAGTCATATAAGCAACAAAACGATCAATTTACAAACTGTATATTTTTCTCAGGACACTTATCCTTTAGGGCATCTTTATCAATTGTGCTTTCACCTAATATTACTTTAACTCAGCTAGCTGAGAAACTGTTAGAGAAGTATAATTACTTTAAATTAATTACTACTGTACTAACATCAGATAAGGGCAATTAAATACATAAGTCCTGACCATGCCCTCATGATTCAGTTGAGTTTATTGTGTAAAGCCATGTTATACTTGGACTACTAAAAGAAGTTCAGTCCAAATAGCTCTAATTTCATTACATGCTTTTGTTTACATGAGTTCTGTGTACCATGGGGTATGAATGAAATGTATGTGTACAGTCAGAACCTGCCCTCGATGACTGTAAGTCAACACACTGGTCCGGTTATAAGTACTCACTGCCATATGTGTTTGCTCAAGGGGTATGGGTTGTGGAAACAAACAAGGCAAGGATTTATTTTCACCTTTGCTGTTCAATATGAAAAATAGAAAGATCTTTTAAATGAGACCTATAGTGGTGGATTGACTGCTGAAATGACTGACCTCGCTATCAGACTATGATATCATGACTTTTCATTGGACGAAAGACTACCAGAATGTGTGTACAGCATGTTTATTTACTCGATTATGCTTTCTAAATGAATGTGAATCAAGCAAGCTGCATTGTTGTATTATTGCAATCTTGGATAATCAAATGTTTAAACCTCTGTAATTATTCATTTGGCAGCTAGGCCTAGTCAAAATGGGGTGAGCCCAATTAGCTTTAATCACTGTAGGTCCGTTCCCAGGAGTGCACTATAAACTGAAGTAGCCCTTCTCCATGTAAATAAAGCTACAGGCCACGCGATAAAGCTCCCTTTGGAAGCCTCTGTGTGTCAAAGCCTCTTCTAGTCTGCTGTCCAAGCCTTCCAGGCTTTTCAATGCCTGTTTTAATCTCCCAGACTCCTTGGCAGTTAGTACAGAGCATGGCCCGAAAGGAAGCCGAGAGCTGTGCTGCATACTCAGAGGTGTAACCTTTGTGTCATCGCCTTGTCTAAGGAAATTGCACAGGCAGAGGTCTTTTTCTCCCTGGAGTGTCGAGTCCTTTACAAATGTTTGGACTGACCAGCACATCTAACATATCTGTCCACATCAAAACCACAATGTGACATTTAAACAGTGCTAATGAATTTACACAAACAAATAAATCAATAGAGTCAAAGGTTACCGTACGCCATTCCTCCAGAGACGAGGCAGCTCTGGCAGTTTTAAATGTACTTACAGTACAATTCTGCAAGCTTACAGTATATGATAAATGAGATTAAAAAGGTCAGCTGAAGCTATTAATCTCAAGCACAGCAACATAATAGGTAACAGACAGACATCAGGATAACTCCTCCTCCCTGTTCTACTAAGACTCCTAACCAAATTCTTCTCTTCTATATCCACCCTAGTAATCCACTTCCTTCCTGACAGAAGGTAAGTGACTGCAGCCTTCCCCTCAAATCAGTACAATGCCAAGAAGATCATTTGTGACAGACAGCTTCCTGTCCAACATCATGACTACCCACATAGGGTCTGTGCTTTGAAGCATTGAAAACTATGGAAGGTCAGGACACAGGAGACGACTGCTCTCTCCCCAGCCACTGTGGCAGCCTCTGTTCCGCTCCACTTCCTTAGCCATACTGAGCTCATGCGCTCGAACGAGAGGGTTTCCATAATGCTGCCTGACATCCTGACAAGCGGGTGATTCCTGAAAGTGCTGCGGAACTGAGTTGAATGAGGACCCTATCACTGTCTTGCAAAATTAACCCCCCCCCCCCCCCCAAAAAACACTCGGGGCAGGCCAAATGGCCAAACGGGGGGCAAGAGTACAACGGCATCATTATATTCCTGGAATTATGTTTCTCCTAAGACACTCTGGATGACTCACAAAGCCTAGAGTGAGTTTTCTGCATTGCTGTGGTGGAAAGGTTATTAAAAATCAACAGTGATGAGATGTGGTAGTAGATTTCATGATGAACCATCGACCCATTTCACAAATAATACAGTTCATCAGAAACAATGCTGCTTCTGCAATGCAGCCTTCAGTTCTACGTTTAACCTTATTTTTTGCTTCAGTGCTATGGTACTTCATCCATGGCTCGAAGTCTATCCAAGTACAACTGGCTTTTATTCTCATTGGGAAACAAGAATGGCAGGGTTCCTCACTTCCCCGTTGATATAAACGATGTACCAGTCTCAACTACACAGTAAAATTACCAGCGTTAAATGAACTCCTACAGGGGTTATTTTAGCCCACTTTTCCACAGAGTGGGCATAAATGGCTTCTGTAAGAGTTCATTTAACACTGTAGAACACAGATATCCAACCTTATAATCTTAATCTTACTACAGCCTTACCATATATTTACTAGCGGTGTAAAGCAATCAAATACTGTAATGACATTCTGTATGCATCAAGTACACATATTACCTCTCTTGATTTCAAAAGCTAATGCCTGTTTTTACTTACTGAATTATTGTTATTGCTGATTTTTTTTTCGTGTGTTTTCAAAGTGTTCACTCTCATTTCCCAGCTTTACACTGACCAATTTTATTTCTAACAACAGTATTGTAAAAACAGACCAAAGCAGCTTTAATTTCATTTAAGGGATTGTGATGCCCATATACAGAACTGTGATGAGCATTGTTGTTTTGTTTTGTTGTTGTTGTTGTTCATTTTCATTTTTAGATAAAATACATTTATTTAAAAGTCCTTCTCCCATAATGCTGCATTTAGAAAGGACGGAATTTCTTTTTTTTTTTTCAAAAAAAATTTCAAAAAGTTGACCTTAAGCGATCTGCGGTAAGAAAGTTGTAAAAATTGCTGGTTATTATTCTGTTTAAAAAGGGAGAATTTTTTTCCGCACCAGTAGCTTGGCATTGTGGATGCAGCGCAGTGTAGTGGTGTGGGGTTTGCCACCCTCGCTAATGGAAATGAGGGAATTCATTAGTTATGGATTACGATTCGTTTGTGTGGTGAATCACGTATCACCACACCCTCTCCAAAATTTATTTACATTTTTTTACATTTATAATAGAAATGAACTGGTCGATCGGCCAGTGACCAGAATTCGCTAGTTTGCAGCTTGATTGGCCTCAGAGATAAATGATTCTGTACCAAGTGCAACAGAAATACATTTTTATGCCGTGACATTATCTAAAATCGCACTCGTAAAAAGCCTCCGATCTGCCTTTTTTTCCAAACTCTGTGAGCGAAGACGTTAGAAGCACATTCTGAGGTTGAGTTTTGAAGAGGTAAAACGTTGCTGTTTCTTTATAATCCTACAGGTAGTACATTCTGAACTATTCTTAACTTTTTAAGTTTGTTTGGAAATAATAATTGTGGCAGATGACATAACAGAGGTACGTGCTGCTCAGTAAAAATGCAGTTAAATGTAATTAAACAGCAGAGCTGAGCAACAGGGGCAGGGGATCTTCTTATATGAGGTCTCAAGAGGGGAAAAAATGTAATGGGCTTGTTTTAGCTCTGAGCAATATATAATGAAAAAAAAAACAGGGATTTTTTTCGCTTGGGTTTTTTATTTTTTATTTTTATTTTTTATACACGCCCGCTGAAGACCCATGTGTATGTTTAAAACGACTTAAAGGTGAATTTTGCATAAAACACCCCTTTAACTAATATTGCAATTATCTCAAATTTTTTATATCAATAAAACATAGGCGTTTCACAGAAATCCTATCAATCTGCTTCTTATTACCTAACTCTTTGAAGCAGAAATAATTCGTGACTGTTATTGTTTAAATGCTGCCCTTGGTTTTTAAGTGAGAAAATGTAATATCGAATCGGGTTAATTATAAAATCATGATACTTATAGAATCCCAATTTCAATCAAATCAGCACCTACAGTATGTATCGTGTTAATATCATCATGGGTGGTTTCTGATTCCCATCTCTACTACTTAAGCATTACTAAAATGCATTTAATGATAATGTTCAGGTGTTTCAGCTACACTCCTTGCTATCAGATGCATAAACTATGCACATAGCCACCAATCTCCATAGACAAACATTGGCACTAGAATGGGTCGTACTGAAGACCTCAGTGACCTTAACGTGGCACTGCCATAAAAAGCCGAGCTTGCTACAAGTCAGTTTATTAAATTTCTTCCTGCTTTAATCTGCTCCAGTCAACTGTATGTGTAAATATTTTTTGTGAAATAGAAGCTTCTAGGAGCAACAACAGCTCAGGCATGAAGTGGTAAACCACGCAAACTGACAGAGCAGGGCACGCGAGTGCTGAAGTGTGTAGCGCATAAAAATCGCTTATCCTCCATTGCATCACTCGCTACAGCATTTCTACTGCCACTGGAAGCAACATCAGCACAGGATCAGTGCATGGGGAGCTTCATGAAATGTATTTCCATGGCCGAGCAGCTGCACAGAAGCCTAAGATCTTACTGTGCAGTACTAGGTGTCAGTTGGAGTGATGTAAAGCACGCCGCCACTGGACCCTGGAGTAGCGGAAATATGTTATCTGAAGTGATGAATCACGCTTTAATATCAGGCAGTCTGATGGATAAGTCTGGGCTTGGCGGATGCCAGGAGAGCACTACCTACTGAACAGCATATGTAATGTCCTAGCTGAATTTCAGTGGTTGAGCGCCTTTGCTCCAGTGAAGAGTAATTTTAATACTCTAGCATACAAACAACTTTAAGATGTAATATCAACTCCATGTTAATGCCTGTAGTTTGGAATCAGATGTCGAATGATCTTATGTGTTTGTTGGTGTTGAGCGGATGTCCACATACTATCGGTCATAAGCTGCAAGTGTATTAGAAACAAGAAAACTATTACATTTTTATCAGACAGCAATTATGCTGTATGCCCTAAATGGGTCTCATCGCTCCCCCAAAGATTGTCTGTTAATGCACCAGATAAAATACCCCTCAGATATTGCATTTTTTCATACTGAAAACTTTTCAGTCCTTCTGCCAATGCACCCTTTCAGTGTTAATGTAAATGAGAACAGCAGAGCTGTGCAAGGAGAGGGGCTCTTCTTATATGAGTTCTCAGTAGGGGAAAATTTAATGTGCTTTTTTTAGCCCTGACCAGTGTAAAATAGAAAAAAAATGACAAAAAAAAAAGAAAAGAAAAAGATTGTTTTACTGAAGACTCATGTGTATGTCCAAATAAAGAAAAATTACTTAAAAGTGAATTTTGCATACAAATCCCTTTAAATAATATTGCAATTATCTCAACATTTTTAAACTAAATAAAACCCAGACATTTCTAAAAAAATCCTATCAGGCTGCTTCTTATTCGTTAGCTCTTTGAATCAGAAATAATTCATGACTATTTCAATCAAAGGTCTTTAAAAAAATGTTGACAGCACGACGCTGAGGACCTGTTCGTATTTGGTAAACAAGCATGATCTGAATATAATATAGAAAATAATATTACAACATTCTGTATTGTTCTACTGTATATACTGTATTATGTGTAAATAAATTTCCATCTCGAATAAAAACTTTGCACACAATACTGCTAAAATTGCTGAACAGATAACAAAAGTACATAATAAACCTTAACAAAATGTATTAGTGTATTACTCCTGACCTAAACAAAATCATGAAGTTGGCAGTATAAAAGTTTACGAATATAGCATAGATTATCAATTATATACCAGGAAGCTGGTGACAGAATCATGGGCACCCAGGGCACAACCACTGGGACCAAGTGGGAATTGTCCAGAATGTCTTTTTATACTGTAAAATTAAAATTAGAAAAAAACTAGAACTAAGAGACCCAAACATGTCTTTGCTTGACAGTGCTTCTGTGAGCAACATGAGATCCATAAAGACATGGTTTGCCAAAATTGGAGTGGACGAACTTGAGTGGCCTGCTTAGAGCCCGGATCCTAACCTCACTGAACACATTAGGGATGGAATAGAATGACTGCTGCATTAGAAACAGGCCTTATCGTCTAGTGAATAGGTCAACATGTAAATGGATGAGTAGGTCAAATCCACAAAAGCCACAATTTAAAATCTAGTAAAAAGCCTTCCCTGAAGAGTGGAGGCTGCTATAACAGCAAAGAGAAAGCAACACAAGATTAATGCACATAGTTTTAGAATGATATTTGCACTACTTAAGTGTCAAGCTCCTTTTGGCCATATAGTGCACCTTACTTATTCTGTAAGAAAAAATATTCTGGAAATCTGTAAGCAAATAAAAATCAGAAAGTTACTTAACTAAATTAAGGATTTATATCAATTCTTTGCAAAAGAAAATAAATAAAATGAATCAACATAGAATTTGAATAGGAATGCATATTCAAATAGGGTTTTTCTTTTTACTACAAGGACACTTTCAATATAGTAATATGTTTTCTATTTAAACTCATTAAATGAAATAAAGAAAAATAAATTAACAACCCAAGTAATCAAGAACTCGGTGGGAAACACTGAGGAATAATAATAATAATAATAATGCATCTAAAATGTTCACTGCAAATGAACATTCATTGCATTATAGTCAAACCTCTATGAATAATCATGCATTACTCAAGGGTATAAATATACTAAAATTTTCACTGCCCCACACCTCCTATGTCTTTTCTCAGTCACTCAAAAAACCAATTTGACCCTCTAGATACACTACCTGTCCAATGAAAAATCAGATTCAGAAATTCAGAAAGATTAAATGATAGGTCTGCACCAGTCAAGGAACAAAACAAAACAATAAAATTAGTAGAATGAGTAATGACATGTTCAAAGCAGAAGAATCATGATTTTAGTGGAAGAAGTGTGGTCAGAAAAAGTTATATTATTGGAGATCATGTAAATGTTTGGAGAAGTTGCATTGTAAAAAAAATAGCTGTGGTTAATAGTGAAAGTAGGAGCATTTTAACACATACAATATGACAAGAACTCACAGGATTGAGAATAATCAGGTATGTGGCCATAAGAAACCCACTTGGTAGTAAGACTAATAGGGAAATAGCTTCACTGGAAGTAAAGGTCAGGTGGTCTGATGAGTCCAGATTGGCCCTACTCCAGAGTGATGGGCATGTCAGGATAAGAAGGGAAACACATGAAGCGACTTGCACTGTACAAGCCTCTGGCAGCATTGTTATCATCTGGGATTGCTTCAGGTGGTCATGTCTAGGCTCAGCAATGTTATGTGTCAATAAAATTAAGTCAGCTGATGGCCTGAATATACTGAAAGACCAGGTTATCTCATCCATGCAGTTTTTCTTCTCAGATTGCATGAGCAGTTCTGGAAGTATGAGGGGAGTTAAAACGATTGAACGAAATGATCATGGTCATTATCACCTATTAACAGACATAAAAATGTAAGCAAGGTTCTGGTTATGAGAATACTAATAAACTGGTTCAAATCTATTATCCTCCCACTCCAAATGAACGTATTTAACACTGCAATCTACAGCCTACCTATACTCATGAGCATGGCCAGAGCTATCCATTACTACAAACAGTAATCAACAAAGATAATGCTACCCAAAAATGAAGGCCTTCTTTTCAATGATCCCTGTTTAACCCGGTTCAATTCACTAGGCTCTGAAATTTCTGTTTAACCTTAAAAACATTATCCAGAATCACCCTAACTACCCTAACTTCAAAGTTTCAACATTAGTCCCTTGCAAGTTTATCATCAAATGGATACCAACAGAATACTAAGCAAATGGGATTCTACATTTTCCATCCCATTAAAAATGATAAAAAGTTTCCCTAGTGCTTCAGTTATTCACAGTACTGGCTTTTGGACACAGAAATTAAGGAACATTTTCACACAGAATATTCTAAGCAGAGTACAAAATATTTAAACTGTGCTTATTAAATATTTATAAACAAGCACCAGCCATAATTTTAAAACCCAAAACAATATACCCAGAATCACATACTGTAGGTCCCTCCTGTTCTGCTGGTGACAGCTTTGGCCCCTTGGAACATGACTCCACGAAACATGTGGGTGTGCGCTGCAATCTGTGGCACCAGTACTGTACTTTAGTTAGCTTGGTGTGCCAAGGGTTGCGGGTGGATGGGACTTTTTTATCCAGGACATTTCATTGATGCTAAGTCGGACTGAGATCTGGGGAATTTGGAGGCCAAACAACCTTGAACTCTTTGCCTGCTAAGCCCCATAAGTGGTATGCTGTGATACACTGAGTGTTCTGATAGCTTTCTGTCATAGCCAGCATTGACTTTTTCAGATATTTGTGCTGTATTAGCTTTTCTGTGGGATCGGACCAAGTAAACTGGCCTTTGGTCCCCACGTGCATAGATGACCCTTGGGTGTCCATGACTGGTCACCAGTTTAGCAGTTTATATAATTGGTCAATGTCATTCAGTTCATCTTGCTGTGTTAATTATGTGGCTGATTATTGTATGAATTTCATACACTTTCAACGTTTCATACACTTTTCACTTTCTTACACTTTTCACTACATCCACGCCATATGGCACGAACACCCATTAGACATTTTTGGCAACAGTTCACTAGTCAGTTATTCAACTGCTGAACCACAATTTTTTTTTTTTTGTTAGAGACACACTTACTGTGTATCATTAAAACAAGCACCCAAGTATTTTATACAGCTCTAACTATCAGAACTATTTACAGATCCTTAAAAAAATATCCCAAATCTCACTCACTGGAAAGCCTAGATATTCAAAAATATCATTCATTCATCTAACAACTTCATCCTGGTCTGGGTTGTAATGAATCCGAGTCTGGTAGGAATACATACTGAAAGGAATTCTCGGTTTACACACACTCTCAACTTGAGGAATTTAGCCAGTCCACCTATTAGTAAGTCATTAGGGATGAAAGGAAACCTAGAGGAAGCTACTGTAGGTTTGCACGGATCTTATTTCTACAATCCGATTGAACCATTCTGATGGTTTCTGAGAGATTTCAACTTAACTTTTTACATAGATGCTGATTCTATAAAATGTGTTTAAATGCTCAAAAGAAAATTTTCCCTCCTAGAAACTTAAGTCATTTATTTTTTCCGACACGTGGGGCAAACATGCAAAAAGAGAATATATTTATCTCAACAAGAGAAATGACTGGGTCAATCATTTATATAGATAATATTTTTCTATAAAGAATAAGGTAATAGGATCTCTACTGAGATCATATTACCCACCCCTCTAATTCTAACTCAAAATTTTTTTGGATCAAGCCAGTTCGGGTCATACTGTTTTGATTGATTTTTTGTTACACGATGTAATTTTATTCTGATTGGTATATTATTCAGATTATTAGTGGAACATTGGGTTCATGTAAAGGCACCTACTGACCCTGTGAGGATGTGCTAAACTCCATACAGACAGTAACTTGAGCTCCGGATCAAACGAGGACCCTGGAGCTGTGAGGCGACAGGCTGTGCCTCTGTGCCGCCTTAATTAAGCACATCAATGGACAATCTGTCTGCCTGAATCAAACGCAAAACCGCTGAATTCGATCCTGACTGGGCGCCAATCACACACACACACACACACACACACACTACTTTTTCATCCACATTATTATGAATGTACACATCTTACCTTCTTTTCGTTGTTGTATCTCCTCTGTTGGTTTTCATTTTTGTATTTTTCAGAAGTAGTGGTAGAACCAATGAGTCAAAACTGCCTCTTCTATTACAAATTATATTATTCAGTGTTGACAAGTATGGGTCTAAACATCTAGATGACTATATAGAACGCATGTGGGATTTGCTGAGTGAATATTTTCTGAAGAAGAAGCTCATTTTGGCTTCTCGGGTTGGAGCTGCTATGGCTTTGATCCTTTCTGAGTGGGAGGAAATGATTTGAGTGCGGTGGCTCTATCACTGCAAGCTCAAGCTCTGTCTAAAAAACATACCAGAATTTGTGCCTATGGCTTTAGTAATACAACATCCTAGTGAATAAAACGCAAATGATGTATGTTGTCAATCCTATGTAGAAAGCATTACAGAATGATATTATTATATGAGGAAGTACAAATGAAGGTTTCTTTTTTAACATCAATATCTCATTATAGTTAGAAACATAATGAATGATTAAATGAAAGATTCTTTTTGAATTCCCTATTGGACTAGTATCCAGTTTTAAATTCTGCCTATGTATCTACCTACACTTTCCTACACATAGGTTATACACTGAAGGCAGGTTTACTGACAGGCAGTGAAATATATTTGGCCTTTTTTTGCAGCTTTGTTTGCGCCATTGGAGAGAGAGAGAGAGAGAGAGAGAGAGAGAGAGAGAGCAAGATCATGTGTGAGAAAGAGAAAGAAGGGGAGAAGCAGGGAACTGAGGGTAGAGTAGAGCTAAGCAGATGTAACCTATAGCAGGAAGCATTGGTTATAGTGAAGAATCCAGACCTGTTAAATACTCTTTGACATGGTTCTATGCTAGTTTTCTGGAAACTAGCTGTCTGGAAAAAAATAATATATTTACATATATAAAATAAAAATATCATTTATCACAAATGCTGCAATAAATTACATATTTTCAAGTTAAAATACATTGAATATTATCTAGTATTTCCTATTCTAAAGGTAAATTAATACAAATCCAAGATTATTAAACCTTTTGAAAGGTTTTAAATTTCAAACTTTTCAAAATGTACTTATTAATTTTTTTTTCTCATTTTAAGCATTCATTTCTAAAAAGAAAATGACCTGCCACTAGGTTTAGCACATTTAAAGCTTGAAATAAGTGAAACCATTATCATCAAATTCTCATTGTACTGAGAAGTTCAACAGTGTAATAATCGAAACTTAATAATGATATAGTGTTTGCATGGCGTATAATAAAACAAAAGCTGTGCATCAGAATGTAACAAATTCTCTCATGGATAATTAAACATTAGCTCTCTGGCCAAGTCAGTGTGACTCTCTAGAGGGTGTGTCTGAAGCACTGGGCTTTCCCATTTAGCTCTTATCTGGTTATGAGTCTCATATCTGTGGCTATAATGTTCCTAAGCGCCATGGTTATTTCTTTAACCCAGATTGCCAGATTAAATCAGATAGGGAAATACTGTCCCAAAGTAGAGAGATAGATAGAGAGAGATAGAGAGAGAGAGAGAGACTGACTAATACAGAAGAGTAATTGAAGTATTAACTCCTCTATTGAGTATGAGGCGAGCTTAGCACAATGTAAAAAAAAAAATCATAATAATTCTATTAGGGCGGCACGGTGGTGTAGTGGTTAGCACCGCCAGGGTCTGGGTTCGATCCCCGGCCAGGCTCGATTCCTGTCTCTGTGTGCATGTTTGCATGTTCTCCCCGTGCTTGGTGGGTTTCCTCTGGGTACTCCGGGTTCCTCCCACAGTCCAAAGACATGTAGGTTAGGCTAATTGACATTCCCAAATTGCCCGTAGTGTGTAAATGAGTGAGTGTATGTGTGTGTCTGTGCCCTGTGATGGATTGGCACCCTGTCCAGGGTGTACCCTGCCATGTGCCCTACTGTCTCCTGGGATAGGCTCCAGGCCCCCCGTGACCCTGAATACAGGATTAAGCGGTATAGATGGTGAGTGAGAATAATTCTCATTTTGATACTTTTTATTTTATAATTTTATAGAAAACATATTTTAATCTTTGCAGTTTTTAATATATCCATGGACTATGTACTATATATACACGTATACAGTATATATATATATACAGTACATGCGACTTTTGGACAAAACAAAAGTCCCACAATACTATTTTGTTTGACAGCCTTTACCTTTGATTATGGTGTACAATGTGGTGACCAATTCATGTGTGAATTGCTAATTCCCCTCATGCACCCAAATCAAATCTTTGACAATTTGAGTTGTGGAATATGCCCGTGCCATCAGGGAAGAAAAGTTCCACTGATGTGATACTCTGGTGATTAAGTACATTCAGGCCATCAGCTGACTTCATTTTATTGTCCCATAATGTTACTGAGCCTAGATCTGACCAACTGAAGTAACCCCAGGTCATACCACTGGCTCCAGGTGCTTGTACACTGAGCATGCTGCACGATGGGTGCATTTCTTCATGACTTCCCTTCTTACACCCACACTCGCATCACTCTGGAATAGGATCAATCTGGACTCATCAGACCGCATGACCGTTTTTCATTGCTCCAATCCTATCTTTATACTTACTAGCAAACCGAAGCCTTGTTTCTGACTAGCCTTCCTAACACGTGGTTTTCTTACAGCTACAAAACTGTATAATCCCAATCCTGTTAGGTCTTGTGCATTTTCAATATTAAACATGTCAGTTTTTTTCTATGCAATTTCACTAAGCCTTTATGATCTCTGATCACAGTCATTCATAATTATGTTCCGACCGCATTTCTTATGTTCCGCACTATCCTTCACTGGGTAGACTAGGTCTTAGTCCGATTCCAACAACTTGAGCAATTCGCCTTAGTTATTAACATTCTACGCTTTATTATATTCTATACAATGTGATTGGTGTGATAGCTATTTATATCTGTTTGAATACAGATAAGCCACAAGACTACTGTGTGGAATTTGAGAGCACCTCTGGCCCTACCTTAGTGAAATTTTTAAACATGCTGGAGTAAGCCGTTCTTATTTATTCATGTGTCAGTGTATCATGCTAGCATGTTTGCAAGCATCTTTATTTTAAAACCTCTGTAGCCTTACTCGATTAAAATCCTAGAAATCCACGTATCCAGAGTAGAAAGAGGAGACTGGGGTGTAGATAAAATGTAAATGTTTATTACAACAAACGTAACATATGTGCTATTTTATAATGAATAGTCTACAAGCACTTGTAATCAACTGCCTTGTATCAAATGCTTTAGTACAGATAGTGGGTGATAAAAAGTGTATTCGAGTCTCACAGCCAGTGTTTGCAGTAAAGGCTCCAGACTCACTACAAAGCTTGTTGTGTAAGTTAGAGACTTTATAGTGTCTTTGTTTTTTGGAAAAGTTATAGGCATAACACACTGACTTCAATATGGTGAAGTCTACATAGTAATATTATATCTTGAACCATGCTGTGTTTGTGAATTAAGAACAAATGCTTGAATCTTAACCATCTATAATATATTTCTTCTGTCATAGTGAGAACTATAGATCTGAAAGACTTTTTTGGCAACATCTGGATCATATTTAAGATTCCTTTTCGAAAAAAAAAAAAAACATTTAATTCTTTAGTCTTTTTCTCGCCTGAACCGAACGCAACAAGTGCTGTCGATTGTGTGCGCCAATGATAAATGTGGCAAGTTTGCACGAAACAGTAGGAAACAAAGTGCCTGTAGCCATTTTAGGATCTACAAAGAGGAAATCACACTGGCTTGGCACACATGGGAGCACACAAGCCCAAGTCGCCGGCGAGCTACTGGAATCCATGGTGTTAAGTAGATTGAAAGAATGTGGGGTTTTTTGTGGACTAAGATGGTGCTTTTCATTAATCTCAGAGCTCAACCTTCCCCCGCAACACAACAAGAGCATCCCCTGCGGGAAAGACAATGAGAGAACACCCACATAGCGCAGTCGAGAGCTAAGAGAGCTTTCAAACAGCCCTCATTTCTCACCGTATGCTTAGCATGGCCAAGTGTGTATGTATGTGTACTGTATATGTGTATGTGTGTTTCTACTATCCTTTGCACATTTTGCCATTACCACTACATACAATATGTCTAATGGCCATTAAAAAAAGAAAAAGAAAAAGATGGGTCATATAATGGACCAGAATGAAGTCAAGTTAATCACAGAGCTGCTTTAGTCAGTAATAGAATGGAATGTAAAATTCTCCATTTTCTGTACAGATAGGCTCCTCTAAATTTGTTTGATGTGTGTGGGGGAATGTCTGTATGACAGATTGTACCAGAAGTGTGACATCAAAGACGACCGCAACGATATGGAAATAAAAATGAGCATCATATCCAACCGCGTTTTCTCATGTCACCGAATCAAAACACGTCATGCTCTGCAGGACTGGAGCACCTGTGGAACATGCTCAGGTGTAATGAACAGCTGTGCTTTCTGTCCAGGTTCACCTCCGGGCCCGAGACTCCCACTGCGTGTGACTGACACACTTCAGGAAAAGATCAGAGAGCGGCCCACGAGCCAAGCTTCTGCATGGCTCCAGATAAAGACTGAGAGTGCTGTCTTGTGCGAAACAATGAGATGGTGCTTCATGGATGCTCCAGAAATTCCCTGTACGCTGTTTGGAAATAGCAGCATGGTAATTCATTGTGATTCTCTCCTTGGAATATATGCTAGTATCTTTTTTTCCCATAAAGAGGGTATAAACATATCAATAGACTGGCCTTGTAAGGTTCAATGAATACAGTAAAATATAATAAATATTAGCTTTCAGGATCTTTGCTTGAGAAGCAATATTAAGTTAGTATGTATGGTGATATATGACTTAAAGCAAATCTGCAATAAATAAAAGTACAATGCAGGATTCTGAAAGAACTGTTTGCCGTAGGGCTTTTACTTATGAATTCTGTATATTAAAGAGAATGCTTATACTTTAACTATTAAACCTGACTGGAGACTTTAAATTGAATTACTATATAACATTTATTTCTGCCTAACCTTACAGTGTTATTAAAAGGTACCAAAACCTTGAAACATTTATGTTTTCGTTTTCTTCTGGTTATCTAGTCTGCTACAGTTACAGCCTTTCTGAGGTTCCAAGTTCCAAACTGTACTCTTCATAAAACACTTTTTCATCTGTACAAACCACCAACACTTTCTTTATTCTGATATGCTTTAAACAGCATTGAATTCAGTTCAATTTTATTTGTATAACGCTTTTAACAATGGTCATTGTCGTAAAGCAGCTTTACAGACTCTAAAGAAAATTATAGAAATCTGCATGACGTGAGAAAATACGTACGAGTCAAAATGATCAGATTGTTCAAAATGATCATTATTCTGTTATACTTACCTGTTTTTTTTTTTTTCATTATTATCTGTTCTGCCTTTGCTATTCCTTTATAATTATTAGTGTTTGGCTGTGTGGAAGCTCTTAAGGTTTTCATGTTTTCTGGTGTAGGTCTTCAATGGATTTTATTTCTATTTTCTAAGACCAAATTCTAGTCTTGAGAAGACATTGGCTTGGCCTTAAAAATGGTGGAAACCACATCTAGGCAGGTCTCCCAACACCACCCTGTCATCAGATAAATAAAATCTTGTGATATCTTTCCATCACATACACACACACACACACACACACACACACACACACACACACACACACACACACACACACTGTGCAGCACAGAGAAGATAGAAGGCTTCATTGCATCTCTGCTGTCTTTTTATGCCTTGCAGAACTACAGTATGACAATTAACATCCCTCGCCATGCTGCCCACAGAGTTCTGTGCACCCTCTCCCCGTGTTGCAGCCCATGCATTATTAATTGGGCCACTCATGGTAAATAATTACATCTCATTATCAAATACTGAAAGCGTGCGCCTCTGTTTCTCTATAACAAGCATCCAAGATGTCCCATTTTGCACGGTTAGAGCCACTCTAGAATCAGATCTTCTACTGCCTGACCGCAGCCCAGTTAACTCAATCTGAGGCAGAAGGAAAGAAGGTGGTAAAATTCAGCTATCAGGATGAACATCAGTTTCATCATTTTAACCAGCTTGTTCTGTTCAGCACACTAATGTTGGGTTCCTGAGAACTCTCTCCCCCACAGTGCAGCCCACAAGTCTCTAGGTCACTGCATTCATACATGTAAGAACAAAGGGAAGGGAAAGTACAGATACAGCATTATGTATTACTGTAATTCTCACCTACCTCATGGATAAATCATGCTCAGCCTGTTACTGTTGATGAATGAGTATTTTAGATCGCAAGGTAAAGGGTGTTTTTCTTTTTTTTTTCTTCTTTTTTTTTAATGAAACAGTCTTCTAAATGCATTTATAGGGCAGTGCTGTAACATCTAAATCTGGATATTTTTTATAGCTCTGAGAAATGAAGCGTTTCTGCTTCCTTTCATTACACACTGCCAAGACTAGTGAAGTTTTCACATTTGCTCATTTCCTTGCTGATTACTAACAGCAAAGTTGTCACGCCCTGTAACACCCATGAACACACATGAGTAGCCTATTAGAGGTCCTTGCTACATTACGTTTCTCCTCTTTTCCATTCCCATCTTGCTGGGGAGTTCATGACGCCGAGGATAGCACTCTAATCATTTTGCTAATCTTGTTATTGTGAAATCTGCACCATCAGATAGAATGCTTTAACATGTGCTGTGGATGACAGTAATTCAAATATTTGATATATTGCTGATTTTGCCACTGAAAAATACAGTACATGCAGCATGACACTGCAGGTCTAGTGTAATTAACTTATAACTGGTGTGAATTGTTTAAAGTTTGTCATCTTTCCAAAACCTGACAGAGCTGGATTATGGACATGCTCGATGCTTAAATTGTTTGGGACCTGAATCTTTATGACATGCACTTAAAAAGCCTCGGCCTAACAGAAGCATAATGTTGTTAGCGGTGTGTTAATAGTGCCTCGTATGCTGTGGAAACACTGCAGGCTATGAATCATATTTCCCTGGTATCATACAGCTACAGGGAAGAGGGAAAGAAGCAGCAGGTATGGCAGAAGAGGACAGTGGGATGCTCATTTGCAGTGTTGCAACAGCTGATCAGCCCAAACAGGACAATGAGAACTTACAACTTTAGAACACAGTATAGAAGCTAAGAGCAGGCAAATGCAAGAGCATTTAAATGCAATGCAAAGCTACAACAATGCACAGAGTTCGGGGAGCACAGCAGGCTACCGTCACCTCACATGAGATAGACCCTGATGTAATGGCAAGACATTAGATCATTAGCACATGCTGCATAGTGTGCCCACTCTGATCATGCAGCCAACACTATTATTGCTCTTATTCAATGCTGGAAATGTCTGCCTCCTACCAAATGAACCAGAACAGGACTTGGCATGGTAGTTGTCAATTTGTTCGTTTTTCACTCAAAGACACCAGTGGTGACTCATTAAGTCTTCAAGGCATAATCTTTCTCAAAATTATTTAGACACTGACCAGACATGAGGTTAACACCAGCGAGAGGTGAATTGATTAACAGTGATTATCAATTATATAGCAGTGAACTGGTGACAGGATCAGGGATACCCACAGCTCATCCATGCCCACAGGGACCAATGGCCAGCCTGTCTCATCCGATCCCATAGAAAAGGTATCAGAACACAGCGCACCACAGAACACCACATAGAGGGCGCAGCAGGCAAAGAGCCCAAGACTCCCAACCTGGTCCCGAGATCCCCAGATCCCAATCTGATCAAGACACCTAAGTCCAATCCATCGCGGACCCACCCAGCATCCTACAGCATGCAGATTGTTATATATGCTGATATAGCATAAAGATTGTTATAGGTAAAATTTCGCTAATTTTTAACATTTCTGTTAAAAAAAAACATCCAATGATGGATTTTGTCTCCAAGTGTTCAGCACTGTAAGGTCATTATGTTTAATGTTTTGATATTCATTACTTTTATTGGTTTTGACTGAAAAAAATAGTGAGCAACTGTTTTGTTCCTTGGGTTCTTCGATGTTCATGTTGAATTGTTTGGTAAGTCATGTTTTGAGTGGCATCTGAATGCATTTTATAATCACCCGTGTATTGCTATTTATTTAAGGCTTACTACACATTAAAACTTACTATGCCAACTTTGTTCATTCTTTTTGTTAGTATTGATTCTTTTGCCTGACACAGGTTTTACTAATGATTTGAATTTCAAAATGAATTTCAATCAGAGTATACAGATGTTTTTTATATACAGTTGAACCTTGGATTACGAGCATAATTTGTTCCGGAAGTGGGCTCGTGTTCCAAAACACTCATAAACCAAATCATTTCCCATAAGAAATAATGAAAACTCAAATTATTCGTTCCACAGCCCCAAAAAATAAATACATAAAAATAATTAATACAATCCATAAAATTTAAATAAAACAAATTAATCTGCACTTTACCTTTAAAAAAAGTACAAATAAATGCTGACAGATAAGTGTTTCCGTTCGTGCGCGCAGGCGCCGTGTGTGTGTATGTGTGTGTGTGTGTGTGGAATTAGCCCTTTCCCTCGCCTCGTTTTACACAGTAACACTCCTCCTCCCTCTGCCCACCTCACTTTTTAAGTTTCACAACACACACACACACACACACACACACACACACAGAGCGGAAACACCGTTTTAACAGGAAAAAAAAGAAATCTCTAAGACTGGCGTGAGCGCATACTAACAGAATCACTTTTTAAGTTTCACAACAAATACAATCACAGCGGAAACACCGTTTTAACAGAAAAAAAGTAATCTCTCTGAGACTGGCGTAGGCGCATACTAACGGAATCACTTTTTAAGCTGCACAACAAACAGACACACACATAAACACAGCGAAAACACAGTTTTAACAGGAAAAAAAGCTATTTCTCTGACACTGGCGTGAGCATACTAAGGGAATCACTGCTTTAAAGTAAAAAAAAAGAAAAAAAATGAACCAGCACCTTACCTTTGAAAAGAATCGCGACAGAGCAGAGTTTCTGTGTGTTTGTGAAGCCGGGGAGGGGGTGAAAAGAACGAGAGAGCGTCTGTGTGTGTCGGTGTGTGTGTGTGTGTGTGTGTGTGTCTGTCGGTGTCAAATTACACGCACGCACACACATAGAAGACGCTGAAACACAGAGGGAGATGTTGATTATGCAAGTAAGAGATGAGCACTAAGACTCAGCAGAGGAGCCGATTACACACAATTCCGCAGCGCAAGAGTGACGCTCGATGTCAAAATAAGAGTCGCATGCGGGATACATGATACTCGGTGCTCGTAAACTAATACTTGCTCGGTTTCCTATTAAAAATTTATTAAAAATCTTTGCTCGGTTTGCGGAACACTCGTAAACCACGTTACTCGCAATCCGAGGTTTCACTGTATATATATATATATAGGGCTGCAACAACAAATCGTTAAAATCAATAATTATCGATAATGAAATTCGTTGTCAACGAATGCCGTTATCGATTCGTTGGACTGCTCACATTACTGAGGAGCGCGACCACAAGATGCAGAAATACACAAAGATACACACAGATACACATCCGCTCGTGCAATGGAAGTTACAGAAGCGTCTGCAGAAAAAAGCGCGCACCTATAGCGTTATATTCCTGCCACAATTCTGAGCGTGACATTTTGAGAGCAGACAAAGCACTCTATGCGCGTGCAGTGTCTGCGCGCTCAACAGCTCGATTCTGCATGTGCAACGTCTCCCCTGCTTGCACAACATGTTCTCCGCGCACGCGCGACTTCTCGATTCTGTGCCCGCTCCCCTGCTCGTGCAACATGTTCTCCGCGGCACGCGCGACTTCTCGATTCTGGGCACGCTCGACTCTGCCTTCACGCGCAAGCAACATTTATTTTCTGTGCGCGCTCGACTCAACCTGTACGCTCACTCAACTTTGTCCAGTGTTACAAAACTGCCACAAACCCAGCCAATCACAGACTTCCACACACTACTTCTGATGGCTGTTCCTTCTCTATCAGCTGGCAATATCTGCAATTATTGTAAAAAAAAAAAAAAGATTTGGCATACTCAAATGCTTTTATTTATTTATTTATTTATTTATTTATTTATTTTTAGAAAGACACAAGTCAGCACAAATAATAATTTTATTTTCTAAATAATTTTCAAAAAAGAAATCCCCTATGCACTCCTCAACAAGCAGCCACTATAACAGATGCCATCCAATATAATAAGTGTACATAAATTGTTTTGTATTTTGGATATTTAGAGGAGTTTTACTGTTCAAAAACAAACTTTGTCTTTAATTTAAGGTTTAAAATGTCAAAATTAAAGATCATTAAACTGTATATGTGGCTTTTGCATTTTTTTAAGTTTAGTTTTATATATAATTAATACCCTGATTTATGGTTTTATATAGTTATAAGCAAAACATCAAATTAAAGAAGCATTTAGTTTTTATCCGATTAATTGAGTAATCGAAAAAATAACCGCCCAACTAATCAATTATCAAAATAATCGTTCGTTGCAGCCCTTATATAATTTTTCTTTCTTTTTTTTTTTTCCTAAAGACAATGGGCAAAAGGATGTCAGCGGCCATAACAATGACAACATATTGGTTGTAATACAACACAGATCATAATTTTGATTTTGCTTTGTCTCCAAGGTTTTCAAATCACTGTAAAGTCCCTGCAATATAAGGTTCAACACATTTTTCTGGACAGTTGGCTGCTGAGTGAATAGCGGCTGTTGGGCCAGACAAGCATGTGTAGGCACAAGGACAAAAAGTTAATCCCAAAAAGAGTTGCTTGTTTCCTTCACCAATTGTTCAGTGACATGAGACTTTACTCGCATGCCATACGAGCATTCGTGTCGGATCATAGCGCTGTCTCGATTATGGATGCAATCCTGAAATTACAAATGGTTACACATTTCCCATACACAGACTTTCTGTGTCTGGATGCCATGTGATTATTTGCAGCTCAAGTAGAAAAACTGGGTATGTTGTGCTGTCTGCCATTTTGATTTCGACTGACTGCTCCACACCTGTCAACCACATCACAAAAGTAGGTATCACTAGTAGTATGCACTCACGCTGAGATATCGGTCCAGCACATGTTTATTTCAGAAAAGAGAGAAACTTTTATGACAGATATCTTTCCATAAACCTGGAGAAGAAGCTGAAAAAAGCATTAAAGTGAAAGAAAAGTGGAAACACAAGTCTCTGGATGAGCATATTAATATCCTTGAAAAGAAATCTGTTTGACTAGTGCTACAACATTTTCTGGAAGCACTAAGAGGTAACATGTTCAAATCCATGGTAGTGTTTTACATCAACCACCAAGGAGTGGACGGATTGAATACCATATGAGCTGCTTATCGACTGGTATAATTCAATCTTAGGTTTTCTGCTTGTATCAGTAGAAAATAATATATATATATATATATATATATTACTGTACAAATTCATGTCACAGAAATTATTTCAATATTATTTTGTGCACTAATGGCCCAGAGTAAATAATAATACACATTCCTGAAAACAAAAAAAGCGTGTTCTTTAAGAAGCCTTGAATAAGCCAAATTTTGGCTAATTTCTCATAGGTGACAAAATCCAAAAAGAAAAAAAAAATGTCTCTGTAATAACCTGTTTAGTTCAGGTTCACTTGTCCTCCTAGTGGGTCACCATGGTAAAGCATTTCTATCTAGTAGAACTGGTCACTTAAGTGACTAACTGAATGATTTGATAGTTATGTAAAAATGGCTGCCCTGTGCCATACGCAGGGAGTGTCTTTTGGGACAATGCTGTTAATCCCTCCAGTACTAGTTCCAGACGCCTGTGCCGAGAAGCAATGAAACTGGTGCCACATGGTGGTCCGACACGCTGGTAAGACATTTCCCATCTGTGTAGCTAAATATAACATGTACCAAGCAAGACAATGAGAATGCACAAAATCTGCTGTGACTGGGGAGTAAAGGCCTTGCAAGTTTGGCTTTAACTGCTGAACAGCTCATGTCATGACGCTAGTGGGATTGCTAAATGTGCTCATTTCACACTCGGTTTAACAGAAGGCACTCTTGGGGGTGCATACAGATCGCAGTGACGAAGGGAATCTCTCAGCATGTGTTAGGATCAGCCAAAGAGGAGATCGGAATAGACCAGCTCCCTACAGACAAGAAGGCCTCTTCAGAATTTCCACCAACTCCACCAAAAACTTTTTTAAAACTTTTTAGCTGTTTGATCCCTCACCACCTACGATCCCCTTATCATCTCTGAATGAATTATCATGAAACAGAACGTATTCTGATTCAGATTCAACATATTGGGAGACGGTTTTTCTTCATCTGTCTCAGGAAAGACGTTTGTTCACATGTACATTTGTTTCTGCCTTACTGGGATTAGAATCTCATTCTTTCGAAAAAAACATAGCGCTAACATTCTGCTAGCACTTTTGCAATCTGCTATTTCTTGGTGTTGGTAAAAACATGATAACAAATAGACAATCCCAACCGTTTGAAGTGATGTGAATGATGAATATTCCCATTTTCACACTCTGATCTGTTCCCTGCTAAGCTGTTGTGAGACCATCTGACTAAAGGCTGTTTATCATAACTGAGGATTTTTTCCAACAATGCTTTGTTTTGGTGAGCACATTCTGAATCGAACCCACTCTACAATCGAATAAACTAAACTCAGCGATGAGAGGCGAAAGAGGGATGCTTCGAGAACCGTTTTACATTCTGGTGGTTGTGCAGATCCAAGTCTAATAAGTTGGCTCAGACTGGGTAAAAGGACAATACCCTGGCAACTATTCTTCCGTTAGCTACAATATCACTCCAAAATGAGCCAAGGGTTGTGGAGAAAGCCAGACCACTGAGTCCTTTATTCCTTTCAACTACTGGGTTTCTACTCAGTTTTTACTCAGCCTCCTTTGTGGATAAATCTCATGACTCTGAGCTATGAGGAGAAAAAAAAGCACACAGTCCAGTGATGATTTGAAGTCAGAAAGCTCTCAGCAGTGTTGGCTATGAAGTTAGTCGTGGGTTGAGAATTGCTGACGGAGGCAGGGACAGTGGTAGGTCCACTCTCTCACCCAGTGCCTGAGCTGTTTGGCCAGACCTGCCGCTGAGCAGATGGTCTTAGCTAGAGGGAAAATGAGGAGATGGGCTAGAGTGGAGGCATGCCGTTTCACTAGAAATATCCAATTACACACACACACACACACACACACACACACACACACACACACTGTGGTAAAACTCTATTGCAGAAAAAAAAAAGTAAAATAAAAGATCTTGTGCAGTAGACAGAAAGCTGCAGCATCAGCAGAGATTTAATCGTGTGTTTGGGGAGGTAGGAGTGGGTCTGGGTGTGGTGTATATGTGTGTGTGGGAGTTTGTGTTAAAGAGAGCACCCAGTAGAGAAGACACAGACGTAATAAATCTATGTCCAGTGTGGTTCTATACATCTTTCTTGGTCTAATGTGAAGAATATATTAGCGCTCCATCGACGATCCACGCGCTGTGTCCGTGCCAAAGGGTCTCATTTGATAATGTGGACAGAAAATCTTTATGTGGGAGCCTCAGACACAAGGCTAAATGAAATCTAAATTTGGGTTTATGCTTAGTCAGTCAGTTCAGATAATTAAGCTGTGATAGCAGAAGAGTTTCTTTGTGCAATAGTGGTTTTTGATCCTTTCTTCTCCCGCTGATACGAAGCTCTTTGGCGTATTTGGAGAGTAAAACAATATGAATTTTGATCTTTTCTGCCTTATAGACAGCTAGCAAACTGTCTCAATTACGCTGAAGTGAACTGATGTTTGAAAGCCGTCCAGAATCAAGCAGTGTCTGCTTCATTTCAAAGGAAAGATTTCTGTAAGAACTGGAATGTAAATTATGGTGGCCTAATGGTTAGCACTGTTGCCTTGCACTCCAGGGTCCAGGTTTGATTCCTGCCTTGGGGTCTGTGTAAAGATTATCTGTATATATTATACTGTATAAAAAGTTTATATATAAACTGTGTATTATATATATATATATATATATATAAACTGTGTATTATATACACAGTTTTTCCCCACATACTGTATATTTAACAAATATTTTATGCAATGTTTTCATGATTTCCTGTCTCATCATGAAATTAGACCAAACTTCCATTAAAACAGTTTCCCATCCATTCCATGACCTTGCAGCAGAGTGGGAATCAGAAAGCCACTTTTTTTTACTATCTGGCCACTGTTGAAATTAAGTACAGTAACTATGAACAGTAATTAATAATAAATGCCGAACAGTACACTTTCACATTAGGCATACGGAGCACGTCAATTTTCCATCCATGCAGCTACTGTAGGTTGCTTTCAGAATGTTTAAATTATACATAGGACGAGTTTGACAGCAAAACACGATGAACACTACTTTCATACATTCACTAATTCTGGAAAATGAGACAACACAAGGTTGTCTATAACCAAACTTTCGAGTTGAGACTCATGACATATACTTTTAGAGGCATTGACCTTACATGCGCTTACCAAATAGCAACTGTGAACAACCGCATTACATCAAAGAGCCAATCATATCATTTCTTTCTGTGATCAGTGAAGCAATGCTATCGGCTTGACAAGACAACTGCGGCTGTGAATAAACTGAATGTGGTACTTGACTTTTGGAGAATCTTAAGCCAAAAAAAACAACAGTATTGTACTGCCATTGCAGTTTCTCCAGCACTCTAAGACAAGGCACTGTTTTTGTTTGGGGGGTTTTCCTGAAACTTTCCCCCTAATTTTAGTTATAGCCAATTCCCATCCATTCCTCTGTTGGGAAACTCTGCAATGACTACAACTGGAGAAAGCAAAGACTAACACATGCATCCCCTGAGACATGTGACGCTCACGCAAGGTTGGAGAAACACACTTGAAGGAAAGCACTATCCGCCACTTCCGCTTGAGTGAGCTCATACTGCTGGTAAGATTGATGTGAGAGTGCGAGTATTAACCCCCACCACCCACCCCTGTGCAAGAGAGCATGGCCAATTTGCTCTCTAGACTCCCAGCTATGGACGACTATAGAAACAGCCAGGAACTGAACCTACGATCTCGAGTAACAGGGCAAACACGCTTCCGTTACACCACTTAAGAGGGATTTTCCTTGTTCCAGTGTGCAACTTAACCAAATTATTACTCATATGACAAACAAATCTGCAAGCTGATTTATTCATTGTGACAAAACTGTGAGAGGTGGAGTTATAGAATTTTGCAAAATCCATTTGGACATAATATATTATATTTGGGCATCTGAGCTTTTTAACACCCGTATGCTTCAAAGAATCCATGAACCAAACATTTGTTGTTCATTTGCAATACTCTTGTATAATTTTTTTTTTTTTTTACTTAAAATCTACCAAAATTGATTGATCTCTTTTTGTACAGCCAAATCAATCATGTAGTGATTGCACATGTAGGAATTCTTTTCCCGCTAAGTAAGCATGCAGAAGGAGGTTATTCTACAGTATATGTGGTAAATACACTGAGGTAAAACACAGCTAATATAATTTGCTTTCACCATCTGTTTTGTTCTCACCTCTCGCAGCCAGTAGACGGTGTGATCAGTGAGTAAGACTGGTAAATCATAGCAAAATAAAATAGTGTTTATAAAGAGCAGGTGCTCAGAGAAAACAACCATTATAGCTAAATGTTGACTTTTTTTGTGGCCAGCTATGAACACTCTGTTCAGGAATACTGTGTGATTAACCTCAATCATAAAGCTCTTTCATAATAGCAGCTGCTGTAAGTTTAAAAAACAAAGTGAAGCAGCATGGGCCGAGTAACACAACAGTGGGAAGGGAAAAACACACACACACCTGCAGGATGGTGACACCAGCGTTTGTGCAAAAATCATTCAGACCAATACTCCAAAAAGCATGAATGAAGGAATGAATGAATGAATAATCGATAATCGGGACCTCAATTTTCATGCTATAGCCAGCAATTAATTCTTAGTGTTGTCAAGAATCTGGCAGGAAAACATTTCTGTGTTATGTTGTTAGTGGGGGCAATAATGGTGAAAATTTTGGGGTTTTTTTGTCTAAATAATACAGGAATATAATATTTTGTATGCCAACTTTACTGTTCTTATTGCCTCGTACTAAAACGTAATATTTTGCCACCCTGGGCCGTTTCTAATATAGGCAGTACAAGTATTCACTTACAGCCCCTGGACCACCAGTGAAAGGCTGATGCACTTGGTAGTAACAGGGCTCCCCATGGTGATGTGAAGAGAACAGAAACTGCAATTTAGATAACGAAATTAAGTAATTAACATCAGAAGAATAGCAAGACACAGCGACCATGAAGTGTTTATATACCAGGCTGAAACATCCACAAAAAAAAAAAGATAAAAGCAGATTAGGAGAAAATGCTGAAATTACATCCCCAATTAATAAAATTAATGCTAATGAATTGCAGTCATTTTATTTAATTTCGTGTCTGTGTTACTTGCTTCCACTGTTATATTTAACCAGCCAGCTAGCTACAGTCTATAGTGTTACTGTAGAAATGTTAGGTTAACACATGTACACACAGTAGCTTGTTATTACAATACAGCAGCGGTAGGCTGCATACTTGAAAGATAATCGCAGCTCTGGTGGCTGAAACGTCGATCACCTACAGTTCTTTGCAGAGCTATAGCAACTGTGAAATCAAAACAAAGTACGATATAATTTTGGATTTTTCAATATTTCGTGTATATACAATATGTATGTATTTAATTACTTATTTTATTTTTATTTAAAGAATTTCATTCCTTAATACAGTGGTAATACAGCGCTGTTCCATCAATTTGCTTATGTTGTTTTTTCTCATCATAATAATAAAGTATAAAGTATATATAATCGCCATTCAAGTCAAACTGGGACCATGATGAAATTCTGTAATGAAATTCCTCCAGATTTAAGACATACATGCCATTAACATTTACAGAAGACTCCAAGCACAGTACAGTGAAGAGACCCTTATCAATAACAACAACAAAAAAAAAACATTTTAATGGTGCAAACATTTTTATTAATATTGAAAGTATTAATATAAATGACCACAGGCCAAGGTTGCTCGGAGCACACTGCAGTCATTCCTGTGAATATTCAGCGTGTGAAACACCTAATCCCTGAAAATCAACAAATCATTTGTCTAAAACTTGTAGAAGAGATGCATCTATCTGTGGGAACATGAACACCACTTTGCAGAGCTAAGTGGTGTTCATCCTTGCACATTACAGGAATTCAGTTCTGAAGCAGGCAGTCTTGCCATGGTTCCGGCAAACTAACTTTCTACCTTGATGGTATCCAAGCACTAGTGAAACTTGAATAAACCATAAAACATTCCACGTTTAGGGCCCCTGAATAGGTTTTTACTTTGGCCCACCAAATGTTCAGAAAAAAAACTGTGCTAATTGAATAGGTTTGCAAAGTTTATGACACAAGCTTGATTTCTATTCATAACATAATAGAATGGTATGGAATTGTAACATTTTGCTTAAATAATAACATTAAATGTCCAATAGAATGATTGATTGATTCCTAATAATAAAAGAAATACAAAATAAGGACCTGTGTGTGAAGATCAATACACTTTTAATTTTTTTTTATTTGTTTATTTTTAAAGGAGATTTCAATAAAAAATGTCAACGGCCAACATTAAGATTTACTGATGTGATTAAAGGGTGTTAATCAATGTCAAGATAATGCAGTAATCCTGGCATGTTGTTTGGATTAAATTGGAGAACAATACTTAAGTCTGATAGATAGATAGATAGATAGATAGATAGATAGATAGATAGATAGATATGTAGTAAGCCAATGCAGCTCACTTAATAAAGAAGAAAATCCTCCATTTTATTCGGAATACTCCTAAATGAACACTTTTGCACTATACAGAAATCCAACCTGTGAATGAATGATGCCCTTCTGTTTGCTTTAAGATAATTATGAATCTTTATATTTAATTTTACCTAAAAGGAAATCACTAGCAGGGGATACAGTTTGAAAGGGATTTTTCGCATTACTTATTGATGCAAGCTTTTAATAATAATAATAATAATAATAATAATAATAATAATACAAAAAATACATATAATCACATATATATATATATAAAATTGCTTTGAAACAGTGTGTGGATTTCAGAGTTGACCCATTTCCCCACTCACCGTGTTGTGTGTGCTGCTGCTGGATGCTTTACTGCGCAGTGCTGCTCACAAGACTTCCAGCTTCATGTTTTCAGAATGTTTGCTGTTCTTGTTACTCGGATGATGTTGCGCCTTCTTCCTGTTCGATGAACTCCATCACGCCTGCTCGTGCAATTCAAAAAGAAATCCGTGAGCTCGCGCTCCTGTAGAACAAAAAGAAGCTGTTGCGCTGTCCAGCTGAAGAGGTCCTGAAACGGTCTCGACCGCGAGCACTTTCCATTTTCTTCCCTACTCCGCTCACTGAGTCATGAATAACCGCAGGTTCAGCTACAGGGGAGAGCAGGCGGCGGTCTGTACCTGAGGCGCGTCACTGAGCCAGGCTTCGTGAGCGATGCACCAGTGGAGCGCGCGCGCACCCGCGCTGCTGGAGTGGGCGTGGCTACGGGATCGACGCGGCGGCGCTTTCGACGCCCACGAGCTCGGGTTTGATCATCAACGCGAGGCTGCAAATTGCCAAAGTAATTTGTTCCATTTACTTTGGGAGAGCGTCATACGGGTTCAGATTACAGCCTGATGTATTAGTGCAATTTAGTAATCGTGCAGGCGACTGGTATTTATAGTTGAGGGGGGAAAATACAGGGCCGTCTGAAACGCTCCAAATGAGTACTTGTTTTTTTTAGTTGAAATTAAAAAAAAGCACAGTTTAGGGTGAATTCAGATGCACAAGCCTTCCTGAGAAAAAAAAATACGAGTTATGCATATTTAAACTATATCCTATATGGTTTGTGTGGGCGAATTTCCCCTGACAGCATGCTAATGCAGTTTTCACAGTATTTCTAAAATAAGTTCAAATATTCAAGAGAATCATGCTAGACGGCATAAACCATCCCACTCGAGTACGAGCAGAAATCGCAATAAAGAGGAGAGGAAATTTTGCAAAGACCACATTTTTAAGTCAGTCTGCTTAAGCTCTTGCACTCAGTGGAAAAAAGAAAATATTACTAAACTGTGCCTTTCCTTGTTGCTGGATGGGGTGGTAACCTCTTTTTTTTACATTGAAAATGTATCCCTTACCAGGAATATTAAATGATGTACTGTACGGATTTTAGAAGGAAGATGCAGAAAAAGTATTCTATATGCACAATTCAAGAGGGGGGGGGATATAGTAGTATAGTTTAGTATAATATAATATAGTATAAAACGTGACCACGATGACCATAGCAAACAAGTAAAAGTACAGTTTAGTACCCATTCTCTTGGAAACTGGAGGTATATTCCAGAACTCACACATGCACTACACTGTGCTCAAACGCGTATCAAAGCGTGCTGTAATATGTCACTATAGTGACCCCTGCTGGTGAAGAAGTAAACCGTGCAGGGAATAATTTAGTGATTCTAGAAATGCTAAGTGAAAAGCTTAAGTGTTGCCATAACTTAAATTTTTAGATCCTTTTAGGTTACATAAACATAACAACATAAGACATAGATAACACAAACATAATAACATGACTGTTTAAATAATTTCTAGCCGCACCAATGGCTATCCCACAATACTTTCGCGTTTTTCCTACTAATACATCCATTTTAACTAATCAGCTCATCACTTCCTGAGTTGAAGATTCTGTGCTAGAGCAGTTAAAATACTAATATCATCCATCAAAAAAGCTTTTTGCAGGGAAAATTCTTTCAGCTGATTGGAGGTGAACTTCATGGAACACGATACAACAGTTAGTTCTAATCGAGCAATCTGATTGGCATTGATCGAGAGGCATTACACAAGAGGTGATATAGGTGGTAACAGCACTGGGAAGATTAACTACATGGACCAAAGCCACTGAGTGGCACAGGGGTAAGGTGCTCGCCCTATTGGCTGAAGATTGCTAGTTTGATTCCCGGGAGCTGCTGTAGCCTCCTGGGGCTTGGAGAGATCTTACTGTATTGTAAACAAAAATTATTGTATTGGCCCGAGCTCTCTCAGAGGTGGAGGGATGGGAGGCACAGTACTAAGCCAATCACAGGCATCTTGTGAGCTCATGCAAGTGGAAGTAGTGGATAGCACTGTCCTCTGAGTGTGTTTTAGAGTACTTTGAGAACATGCAGTTGGCTGGCGTCATGTGGTTGAGAGCCCTCCCTGGCTGGTAGTAGTAGTCTTGAAATGGACTGCCCTAACGACAGGTGTGAATTGGACACAACTAAATTAGGGAGAAAAACGAGAAAAATCCCCCTAAATTATAATAATAGTAAATAACTATACAGATCACTCCACATTACAGGCGTTCTAACAACCGTTATTTACACTAACTGTCGGTTGCGAGCAGGGGTAAAAGAAGATCAATACAGTCTTCAATACTGTGAAGAAAACTGCCTGGAAAAACCCACAAAACTAGTCACAGAAGCACTTTCATCAAGATCTGAATGATAATTTCATGTCATCTTAAACAACACCTTTTCTCCTTAATAATAGCTTCTAAGCAGTTCCCAATCACCTCTGAACCATCTGTGTTCTTTTCTTTATGCCTACAAAGCTAACTATCTTGTAACACAAGGCTGAATCCAAAATCACTCTCCAACCCCTGATCAAAGGCATTACTTGGTGTGTGTGACAAATGGATTGTACACCTTAGTGCACTAACCTTGTATCCAATGATACTTAGGATTTAACCCCACAACCTGTGCCTTGTTAAAGCTGATATAAGAGCTGAATAATTGGAAATATAAAGGGAAACTTACAAGACTTACAGGACTTTTCATCACCTCCATGTTTTATTCTTCTCACCTTTCAACCACAAAAGGTGTAAATTACACAAATTTTTGGGCGCTATCTATCACTGGCCAGCTCCGCCAGTCGCGGTTATTTAGTCAGTCATAGAAGGATATGTTTTGGCAACGCAAAATAACAAGTTAAATATTTGTCTACGAAGCCACGCTGATATTTAGCACAACAGCACTCCCTCTCATGTGCTACTGCTTAGATGTATTGCAGGAACAAAACTACAGTAGCATGAGTATATTTTCTGGCTATCAAAAATGTATTAATTATAGCCTATCTGTTTATCTAGAGGCGAGTTAAAAAGGCCAGATTGAACAGGGCTAGTAAATACCAATGAATCCCACAAATTAACACACATGATGTACATATAGGCAACTGCCACTACAGTAAAAACTTGATTTTATGCTGTTAATATTAGTGCAAACTCTGTCTCTCACAATCCTAAAAGAGCTCACACAGTTTTACAATGTATTGCATAAACTGGACAATCTGAGACTAGAAGGTAAGTGGGTAAATTCAGCAAATAAGAATATATAATCCTCTAGCATTTCCTCTACTGATTGACAAACATAAGGCCATACTTATAAGGACATAGCTTGTGAGAAACACATAAGCTTGCTTGCAGACACACACAGACATACACATATAAAGCCTTAACCTTATCTTACCTTCAGAAAAGAGCTGCGTTCTATGAGTCATGAGGCTGAATCTTTTTTTTTTTTTTTTCTCTGACCAAACCGAATCCTAATAGCCAAACATTGACACAACAAAACTACTCAACCCTTAGCTTCAGGTCAGAAATAGTGGACAACATGAATGAGCGTCATTATGACATCAATGATAGCATCATGCTTTTCTTCACTGTTTTATGTCTCTTTTATATAATGCAGTATTTTGTTTGTGTGTGTTATAAATATAAAATTCATAAAATCTATGAATTTGTTATATAAAAAATGTTATTTACAATTTAAGGATGAATGCTGGTTGGGGGAGCAAGCCGATCTGGCATTTGAGGGCCTAGCCCTCCTACAATCCCCTGCCCCATGATGCTAAGCACTATGATGCCCATGATGCTAAGCATTAGTTAAACACTGGGATGAATGCATTAGAGTAACAGGGGATTATATAGAGAAATAAAGGTAGTTTTTACTGTCATAACAGTTTTCTGTTATTCTGCACAATCAAAATACTGGGTTTAACTTGAACACCAGTCATATGTCTGCACTTCAGTTTCAGTATGTGAGTCTAAATCATTAGTTCCTCTGAGAACTCAGTTTCTTTCTTATTGTTCTGTACCTGCTTCTCTTCACACATTCAGGGGGATCAGAATGTAGTCACAGGACACAGCAGGGAGGAACGGGCTGTCAGCAGACACTGAGGGGAGTTAGAAACTACAACATTTACAATTTTCACTCTCCAATCTGTCCCCTTAATGTCTGACTGAGGATTTTGCCCTTGTCGCAATGCAAAAAAAATCATACAGAGACAGGTCAAACAAGAGCTTTAATGTTTCTGTAAATTTTATCATGGTATGGATCTTGGAAGCAGGAGATGGTTTGAGTATTTCAGAAACTGCAGGTATCTCCAAGAAAGAAAAAAAAGGTAAACAACATTTCTGTGGATGAAAATGTCTAGTAGCTCATCCACCTCAAGCCATTTTGTGATGATATTTCTGAGCTACATCTCTGCTCACCCTAGTTGTAAGGAGTGCTTTTTTGATTTACTATATCCTTCCTGGTCACTCGAACCAGTCTGATCATCCTCCTCTGATAGCTGTCCCTCCTTCCATCAAGCTGTTTCTGCCTCTGCAGTATACCGACATTGGAACTATAATAACATGGAAAAACCACAAATAAAATAAATACGACTAAATAAACTATTTTGTTCTGCTACATGTGTCTTTAAGTAAAAGTAGCTCGAAGAGGTAAGAGGATCATAAGTGGTTAATTTGGATGAGACAACATTTAATATAGTAAGCTAGCTTAGTGTTTCCATACTAGTTTTCTTATTTGGACACAAATTTTAATAACAATATAGAGTGAAGTGTTTACATCAGAGTGTCTACATCAGAACACTGTTCCTTGTAGCCTATAAGGACCCATGGTGACACACATTGTTATAAAAAGCTCCTTATTCAGCTTTATTCTTCACTTTAACCGATGAAGTCCCTAAGTGACATCTAACGAACTTCCTAGTGCAGCCACATTGCAATCTGTGAATTTGTGAGCCCATGACATCCCTTTAAAAATGGAGTTGTGCCTGGGCAGCATATGTAAGTAGCTCATTAAAACAAACAAAAAAAATTAACTTTTTTTTTTTTGTTAAACATGTTTAACACTTGATTTAGCAATGATTTAATAACATCTCATATTTGATATTGATTTTATATTTACTGTATATACCTATTTTTATTGCATTTCTTGAACAAATTTATATATAAACAAATTGTGAATTATGAATATCATTGTGAAGAATATATTCACATTGTGAAGTCACATAGGGCTTTTAAACCTAAAATTGTCAGAGAAAATGGCATGTGGTCCATGTGGTCTGTTTGATCTGTGTTTTATATAATATATATAAATATATATATATTCCCCATAATTTCCCCTACTTGAGATATGAGACTAGGCTACTATGGGTTATTGACAGCAGTTCACATACACACCAATCACATTGGCATTGCTACAAGCTTTCATTTAACTGCTGAATATAAAAAAAAAAAAACATTGGTCTCTTATCATATTTAAATAATATTTATTTGTACAGTGACAGATATTCCATATTAGATCTGTGGCTAACAGCTGCCGAGTTTATTTGTGGCACTTGTTTTTTACTTTGTGTCTTGCAAGCTAGCTTTAGCATTTAGCTTGCAACTTATTGAAGAGAAAGTATCATCTCTTTTATTATTGTTGCTGTTTTAAGTTGTCTTCTTTTTTAAAGGTGACTTAGGTTTTTGTTCTTGAAGTTATTTTCAAGTGGTGTTTAAGCCAAACAGAGGCATAATTGTGCAGAATAACAGAACACAACTAGACAGGTAAATTTTCTGAAAAAAATAAATAAATAAATGTGAGTGGTACTTGCCATGACAAAACTGAAGTTTCTGGGCCTTTTATAATGACAGTCCACTGCTGGATCACTTGCTACGGTGCTCTAAAGTGGTTGCCAGGGTCTGCCTTAACAGCTTCACAATGATTCTGAGAGACTGATTGGTTGCCTGAGTAAAATGAGTCCACCATATGTCTCTATGACAATGGGATCCACAGTTAGGTTCAAGTTCCTGTGGAAGTTACCATAGCAGGGAATGCAGCTGTGAGCACTTCCTGTTATAATATGTCAATGGGGCAAATTTCGGCACCTCTTGTGCCCAACTTATGCCCTCTTGTGGGGCATATTCCTCTTCAAATGTGGTCAATTTTATATTTCTATAAAATTCTTGCTCTGTGACAGAATCCGTCAAATTTGGTCTTATTGTTAAGTCTGTGGGATTTTATGGGCTCCCATCCCTTAGAAAAGTCTTAGCACCTCATTCCCGAATAAACAGCACAATTTGACACCTCTTTCATGGGTCTACGGCAAACAGTACGAGACGCGTTATGTGCCAAATTTTGTATGGAAGAAGATAATACAAGTGATGCTTTGCTTGGCAAGCACCACTAATTATGAGCTTATAAACCACATTTATTTCTCTATATAATTTCCTGCTACACTAATGCACTTATCCCAGCGTTTCCCTAGTGATTAGATATCAGCCAGTACAGTACAGTAGAAAGTTTTTTCAGTATACCAGAGTCATGATCGGACTGCCTGTTTCATGTCTAAAATGCTGGCCTCCCAGGAACTTCTTTAATGTCCCAAATATATGGAAATAGTTTACTGTACCGCACGCGTGCCAATAACTCTTGGCCGAGTTCCTGTAATGTGCAAGTGGTATGGTATGAATAATTGAGGTCCCACAGAACGATGTGTCTCTACCACAAAATATCTGTCAGTTTTCAAGGATGCCACTTTCTACTTGCTGAATGTTCACGTAAACGACTGCAGTGTGCTCTGAGCCAGCTGGTATTGCCTTTTACACATCTCATTATTTTGAGATGTGTGGCCATCTCGCCACCTTGAATAGGTACTTAATCCGAAATATCACGTCAGAAAAGTTTACCTCACCTTTTGGACTGAGACAGAGAGTCAACACTGACTAGACAAGACATGTTTTGGACAGTCCTGCCTTATTCAGTATATTTCTCCTCTTCACAACCAAGTCAAAACAAACATTGTAGTATACCATGTCAAACAAACAAGTGACATGCAAGCACACGGACACAGTACACAAAAAACAATGGAGTAAAAACTAGCAAGAGTTAGATTTTTAGATTGTTTAAACCAAACTATAGAAACAATGCAGTGTGCAGCAACGCTAACAAGGCAACTTGTAGCATTGTAGCATTTCAAGTTAGGCAATACTAGCAAACTTTTTAGTTTTTAGTGTTTTAGTTCTTCCTGGATATTAAACCCATCACAAATGTTGTATGGACAATTAGCATGAAAAGTAATTTAATGTTAGCTAGGTTGGAGGTTAGCATACTGTCAGTACAATCAATGCTGCAAAGCTTACATATGAGAAGGTGTTAGGATGAAACGGTTTCCCAGAGCTAGTTTACAAGCTTGAGACAGAGATATTTAGAATTATGACTACAGCTTACATCACAAAACAAGTATACTGTATCTTGATACAATGGGAAAGTAAATTGAGGCAGATCTCTGCAGATGAGAAAGTAAGTGTTCAGTATGTAGTTTAAGATTACCTGACACACTAGTGTGACACAGGTACCTGCTTGCTAGCTAACCAGTTAAGATTAGCTATTACAAACCTTACCAAATACTACAAAACAATACTGACCTGCTGGCTGTGTGAAACAGCAAAGCTAATTTTACCCCCCAGACAGGCAGTAACAGAACAACCTCTGCATCATCTTTCATTCCTTTCAACTCTCTCAGGTCTCTGCACCATTCACAATTTAATGAGGCTCTTCAAACATTCCCATTCAAATAACCTCTTTTTCAATTTTGCTCTTGAGGCTTGCATCTTCTCTTTGGTCATCTCTCCTTCTCGACGTTAGTATGTGCCAGATTTAAAACTGCTCTCACTCCCACTGCCCTCTTCCCTCTTCCCTGTCTTGCAAATGCATTCTAATGCATTTCTCTCTCGTCTCTCAAAGTGAAATGGCTTTTGTCTTCAGGATGAAATTGTGGAAACTTCCAGAATAAACAAAAATTGCAGTTTTATTTGTATTGTCCTTAAGGCAGATGGTCAGGGAGTAAGGAAAGCAGGAGGATGTACTGTACTGTATGTCCCTTCTCTGGGGTAAAACTTGGGGAAGCTAGAGAGGATAAGAAAACAAATTGGCTTCTCTTTTCAACCACTGAGCACCATAAAGAGGGTCAGATAAAAAATATATATAGTTGAGTAATGTTTAGCAATGATTCAGTTAAACTCCAAATATGACACTTGATCTCTGATTATGAAGGAGCATTTGAAAAAAATTCCACCATTAAATCGCAGTGTGTGACTCATACTTGTGACAGCAGGAGATTGACATGACACCAAGCTACAGAGATGTGAGTGAGGATCCCCTGAGGTAAGCTAGTCAGTACAACACTTTAAAGGTAAAGGATGCTGTTGGAGACATTCATTTCTATTCTGCTATGGTTACTGTCTAGCTTGATTTACCAAATGGAGGCTGTACACTGTCTCTTGACTTAAGTTGTATACAGACAGACGTATACTGACTCATCTAATGGCTACATTTAGCAATGGGTACCAACTTAAACCCCTTACTATCATTGTGTGTTAGGTTCACGTTGCATCTTAATTTAATTATTTAAGCAGTTTAATTATTTTTTCAGAAGTGTTCAAATCAAATTGGGACTTGTGATAAAAATTCCCATGAATGAAGATGTAAAATTGATTGACATTTACAGAAGACTTCAAGCACAGTAAGATGATGAGACTCGTGGTCGCAGTAAAACATTTGAATGGCGAAAAATGTTTTAAAGAAGGTTGAGCATCCATGAATGACGATCCTGGCCAAGGTGGCCAGAGGCCACTCCAGTCGTTCCCATGAACATTCAGTGAATGAAACACCTGATTCTTGAAAATCGACGGTTAATTTGTCAACAACTTGCGGAAGAGACCTATTGTGGGAACTTTACACACAATAATTTAACAACACCATTTGAACATTACAGAAACTCTTGTGGGAGTTATCACAATTGTCCCCTGCACATTCCTGACCTGACCAAGCCATTTCCACATATTTGGGCCAAGGAGTTCCTGAGAGGCGGAAAGCAAACAGTCTGATCATGGCGCCGGTTTACTCAGACAACTTTCTACCCTGATGATATCATAAAGCACTAGTGAAACGCTGTGATAAGTGCAATTGTGTAGCAGCGAATTATACAGTATAGAGAAATGAAGGTAGTTTTTACTCTCTCATAACTGTGTTCTGCTATTCTGCACAATCAAAAGTAATAGTTTGACTTGAAAATTGGTGTTCATAAACCAGGCCATATCTGATTCTCACCATGACTGTGTTGTGTAAACAACCAAGCTCCATGGAGAAAAAAAAAAAGCTTCAGTAGTCTGTCTAGAGAACTTGCTGTGGGGAACTTTTAAGTTTAATGTTATTTAAAAAGGGGATCAGAGAGTGTTTCAAATCCTTTGGAACTACTCTGACTATTTCTGATTTGAAATATGGATCGCAATGGACTCTCAGAGAAATGGACACTTTTGGAAGTAAAGAGCGATATCACAAAACTGATCGGTATATGTTTCTCAGAAACATAGCAGCTTTGCTAGGGTAAGTAGTTCCATTTACACAGTAAATTCAGTATATCCCACAGGTTTCAATGCTTATTTCTTGCTGTGTCTCTTGATTCACACCTTGAACTAGTACTTTGCTGAGATTACTCTGTTGGTGCTTATTCACCTTAAATCATTATACTGTATAGTATGTTTCGTAAGTTTCACAATCTTTTTAAATAACTTTCATTTTTGTCTTTTTGCAAGGAAAACAAAGACAGAAAATTTGTTGGAATGTTTGCCAGTTGTGTCAGTAAGAGAAAGAAATTTACTAATTTACTTAGAATCCCGATGTGTATAAGTCATGTTGGCGAAGCCTCACATGTACAGAAGGTATATTAGATTATACATGTGTATGAGGATAAGGTTGTTTCTTTATGGTTAGTAAAGAAGAGAAATGAAAGAAAAAATATGTACTTTTAATTTTTTTTTCTGGAACACGCACCATCATACTGTAGGTCCCAGGAACACTGGGCAAAAAATAATTTTACTTAGTGTGATTTAACTTTTGAGTTTACTTGCAATGGAGTTACATAGAAAAAAAATTCAAACAGAAACCCTTTGTTGGTTAGACAAGTCAATGCTGGCCGTCAAGCCACTGGTGAGCAGAAAACACAGGCTCACCAAACCTGGACAAAAACATGATCGGGTCTGATGAGTCTTGATTTCTCATGAGGGACAGATGGATGAGTCAAAACACTAGGATGGTGGAGGTGGTGTGATAATGTAGGGAAGGTTTTTTTGACACAATTTCGGTCTATTAATACCAATTATTCCTATTTATACACAGTCTATTTAAACATTGTTGCCAAACATGTGAATCCCTTCATGGTCACGATTCACCTACTACTTCCAGCATGATAATATGTACATTGTTCTTCACTGACATTTACACTCTCTGGATCTAAATTCAATCACATTTGAACATGGTAGAATGAGAGATTTGCAGCACAAAATTATTAAGTATTGCATCATGCAAGCATGTAGCATGAACAAAAACCTTAAAGGAATAAAACCAACAACTATTAAAATCCATGCCTTGAAGATTTAAGTCTGTTTTGTGGGCAAAGGGAGGCCGTACTCAGTATTAGCATAGTGTTTTTAATAATGTGTTCACTGGGTATACATCTCAACACTTTAAAAAAAAAAAAATTTTACTTGCATTGCTCAGGGTTATTCAATGCCTTTATTAAAGCCTGGCATTTCAACTGCCAAAGCCAGATTTGTTTACAAATGAAATAGAATTTCTATTTCAATATGGAAATTAGGCAAGCATAGCATTTTTATGACACAAGTGTCAGCAGATGTATGTATACAGTATCACAGAATGTCCCTGGCTTGCTAGCCCTAAGTGCCTCTACCTAAGCCAGCCCACTAATAATAATAATAATAATAATAATAATAATAATAATAATAATAATAAGCTTAATTTGATTTCATTTACCTAAATATCCAAGTTGATGTTAAATATCTTCCTAAATAAAATTACTTACCCTAGCACAGGACTGAACCCAGGTCACTGCAGCAGTAAGGTAGCAACAATAACTACTGTAATTATGTACCGGAAATGCTTTAATTATTTGAGCATTATACTTATTTCTTCCCATCAGTGGGAAAATCCTCACAAGATTTTGCTGTGATTGATCATTTCCTCTTTCATCTAATTATACCTTTAAAAAATTCAAACTACTAATTAGAAATTTGTGTAAATTTAATTTATCATAAGCAATGAAATTGTATGTTGGTGAAAAATTTTATGTTTTGTTGTGAATTGACTGATCACTGGTAAAAATAAAATAAAAAATAAATATACAAATGCATCCAAATCCAAAAAAGTGTTGAATGCTGCAGTCACATAGCAAAATATGGTCAAAATACCACAAAAATCAGATGACTATCATATCACCGGGACTAGGTGAGGGCAAAAACAAGTCATGTCTTCTGGTGGCCTGGAAATGCAAAGACCATGCTAGCTTTTATAGTAATAATTGAAGTATATATTTTATTTATATAATTCAATCATTCTTATTTTGTGTCTACATTGGCTTGCTTTCTTTATTTTATATATTCTTTAATTAATGGCAATAATAATATAAAACAGAATTTCAAAGAAATGTTTTCCATGGCATTCTTAGTCTCTCACTTATCGACCTAGCATGAGGAAATGTTTTAGAGAGAGTCTAACGTTGTCTGTAATGAACAATAAGCCATTTAAATCAGATATTCTATTCATTATATAAAAAAATGCGGTAATCAATGAAAATTCTACATTTTGTCGCACAAGTCCAGCTGTGTAAATTTCCATCATTCCCAGGAGCACAAATAAGATTTTTTTTAATTACTCACACAAGCAATTTAATGAATAAATCAGTTTGTATGCAGACGGAGTTCTACTTCTACCTGAGTTGCAAATTCATTTAATTTGTAATTATACCATGCAAGTGATCGTATATAGAAATGTACAACACTGTATCAACGTACACCATACATCCGTTTCAGCTTCTCACTTATTGCGATTATTCAATATGTAAAAAGGTTTGTGTTTAGTTGGATACAAAACTGTTAGATTGTAGATGGTACCTGATAAAGTTACAGTTTAAATAGGAAGATGATCCAGAGGGAAAAAGCAGCAGAATCATGTTCCGAAAGCTGCATGGTTTAATTTAAAGAAAAAAGGGCTTATTTTATTGTACTTTTAATGTTCCCTAAGTGAAAAGAAACAATATCTGCAACAATATCTAAGTCTCTACAGTATATGTGCAACAATATCTAAGTCTCTAAAGTTTTAATTATTCAGCGTCACTGCTTCATTATAAGACTTTTCCTCCAAGTCCTCAAAAGATTATAATAACCAGCACTGTGGGAGTTCAGTTTACAATGACACACACACACACACCAACGCATACACACACTTTTTAAATTTAGGTTAGGTATTTCATTTGTCTATAGTATTACAATAGTAAAAAAAAACGTATGCCTGTAGCTGAACCTAACATTAATCTTAAACATATTTATTTCTCATGCAAGCACATACACACCTGTTCTGATCACCTGCTGCTCGTCATCCTCTATGGCTCCCTACTGAATGTTTGCACTGGCTCAATCAATCAAACAAATCAATGCTGACTTCACTCCCAGATATCTTCAGCATTGTGTTTCTGTCATTTTAGAAGGTTTGACCTAAACTGCTCTCAGTGGAATCCACAGTCAGATATTTTAAAACAACAAAATAACAGGCTTTCTGCCACACTCTCTAATTCTAAATGCCATGTTATCCTACTCAAGTTTTACAGAGCTACAATTGGAGCAATCATTGGTCATTCACATAATGGAACACATTTAAAATCAGTAACTGGTGTTGATGTCTTAGGTTGAACCTCAACCCATGATCTAAGTAGATCTTTTGCTGTTGTTATCTATGGTTTTGTCCTCCCACAGGAGTAACAGTGCATATGCTATTACATGGCATTTCGATACAAATCTGAGTTGTATTGTAAGCATTTTAGAGCAAACTTGCCTAAGGACTAGTAAGTCACTATATAGTCATATATAAAATTGCCCCCTCATTAAGTCTATGTTTTAACTTTTTAACCGTGCCATTATTTATTTTACAAAAATGAAGCCAAAAAGGAAAGAAAAAAAACATATGAGCAATACTAAGTACCCCCTTATTGCTTCCAGAGAATTTAAGTTGGTAAGTTGCAGCCAGGTGCTACTAATCATCAGCCTTTGATTAACTGATCATTATCAGGTGTGCAGACTTCTATACAAGCAGAAGTTTTGGCAGTTTGCTGGTCTGGGGCATTCAAGGGTGTGTTAACACAATGCCAAGAAAGAAAGATAAAAACAATAGTCTTAGAGAAGCAACTGTTGCTACACACCAATCTGAAAAAGTTATAAACCTATTTCCAACCAATTTGGAGTTCAACATTATACAGTGAGATAGATTATTCACAAGTGGAAGGCTCTTAAGACAGCTGCCAATCTTCCCAGGAGTGGACGTCTCAGCACATTCACCCCAAGTTCTGACTGTGCAATGCTCAGAGAAAAAAATATATATAATAAAATAAATATAAAAAGTCCATGAAAGGACAATTAGAAGAAGACAAGTACTTTCTGTTAGAATGGGTTGCCAGGAGAAACCTCTTGTGTCTAAAATGAGTTTTGCAAAACTTTATCTGGACGAACAACAAGACTTCTAGGTCCAATGGACAGATATCTTCAGCAAAGTGGAGTTGTATTACCTTAATGACCAGTGCCATGTTTGGAGAAACCAAACAGAATTTCAGCAGAAACATTTCATACCACACCTAATATAACATAATATCTAACATAACACATAATATAACACGCAATTTTCATCTGAATGATAATTAAGATAATTGAAAGACTTTAATAATAATAATAATAAAAAAGTTACTACCATTACATAAAAGTGCAGGAAATTGTATTTAGCAAATGTGTTTCTTATTATATGATAAACATATTAATGTATATACATATTTACAAAAAAAAAAAAAACACGAAGCAGGAGATAAGACGCATTGAGTAATTACAAAAATTGTGTTTAATGATCTTATCTGAAAATTCACTTTTTCACCTAGGGTGAGACACTTTTTTGCACCAAAACCATGTTTTGGCCAATATTATATTTAACTAATTTTTTATATTGTATTGTATATTTATATATTAGAACTTTATGCAGGAAGTTTGACCTCGTCACATATTGCATTAATACAAAGTAGCAGCTAATCAGATAGATCAAATTCTAATTTTATTTGTCACATACACAGTCATACACAGTACGATATGCAGTGATCGATATGCGCTTATACGACCGCCCATGACCTTAAAAAAAAAGATTATTAATTAGAAATAAAATATGGAATAAAATAAGAAATAAAATATAGAAAAACTTTAGCTATAGAAAATATAGCTATAGAAGATCAAAAAGAACAAAATCAAACATATAAATTATTAATACATTAATATACAAATAATGTTAGCTATCAAATGCTAATGCATGCAAGAATTACATAATCTTTTACAATGATTACACTCACCATGGGCAATAAGAAAAATCACTGTTGCAAACAGTGCAGTGAGCAATATTTCCATTATTTTCACAGCTATCTTTGGGAGGAGTTTATATTCCTGAATGGGGTGAAGTGTATTTTTTCATATTTATGTTTTTATGACACATCACTGTGATGCAGAAAACTCAATTGGACTAATGGCGTGAGAAAGAAAGAAAGAGAGAGAAATAGAGAGAGAGGTTAAATGTAAAGCCCACCCACAAAGAAAAGTGATAGACTCATTTAGCACAAGGAGAGACAAATCAGTGTCTCTCACTGGCTCGCTCTCAAAAATAGATTTTTGGAATACTGTACTGTATATAATCTGACGGCATCAGGGAGCAGCTACAGTATCAATATGTCTGAGTCTCCCATCACTTCCTCATGGGGTGAGATGTCTGCACTTACCATGCACCAGTCAGTTACGCCTACTGTACAAATGAGGGTTAACTGTGTTTCCTCTGTTTCCACCATGTTCCTCAACTTTTGATTTGCTGTTCATATCATATCACACATGCTGTGATCGACATAGCGTATAAACCCAGAGAGCGCAGCCAAATTGTTCCGATTTTTTTTTTCATAATTCCAAAACCTCAAAATGGCATATTAAAACTAGTACAAACAATACAGAACTACATTCATCTAACAATATGTGTAGCACGTGACTGCTGATTCATTTTGTGGTGATATAATTTACTAACAAATCTGCTCACTTTTCATAGTAACAAGCTGAATAAATGAACAGAAAATGGCATATGCTTTCATGCAAACATGCATTTCTTTTACCCTCTTGACTTGTGACAGCCACAGAAAATAGACCTCAGGTGCTTTGCCTCATTAGGGAGAATGACTTCTATTTTACACTTTTACTGTGTGAAGTTCATTTTCTGCACACACTAGGGTTAAAACGATTTAAAAATAAAAAATATGCTCAAATTTATACCATGCAACAGAGCTTCCATTACAGCAACGGTCAGTATAATAGGTTCTGAATTTGCAGAAACAATGAAAAAAAAAAAAGCGTGTGAAGAATCAAACAATTCAGAGGAAGAAATGGAGACAATGGAGAGATTCAGAGTGAAAGAGAAAAAGAGACAGAGGTATAAAATATCCTTTACGTAAAAACAAGTCTCTAACAGGAAATGGTTTGTACACCCAAAGATGCCTCTAATTTTAGCACAAACATCTGAAAGTTCACTGTATTGCATCATACTGTCTCAATGAGTCGATATGCTTCAGGCTTCTAATGATGCTGCTCCATTACTTACATTTCCTGCGGCCCTCTTGTGGACATTACACAGAATCCATTAGGGGTTTCCAGAAATAGCTACAAAAACCATGAACAACTGTCTGCCTTTGCAAAATAAATAAATAAAATAAAATAAACACACAACCCATGGGAGATTATTTTTTTTTCTTGAGAAGAGACTGAAAGGAAATCTAGGCCATTTTTAGAGCACTAAAATGATTTTTTCTGTCTGCAGTATTTTTGCTTGTGTGCTTGGCTGGTGAAAATTTACTTACAGAAATCTTCATTTATCCTAGGAAAGCTTGAGCACAAGGCAGTATACACCCTGCACAGGTTGCCAATCCATTGCAGTGCACACACTACAGGTCAATCTGGGAACACCAATTAGCCCTATCTGCGTGAGGGAAAAACACGCAACTCCATGCACATAGACCCGAGGTGGGAATCAAACCTTCCACCCTGGAGGTGACAGCGCCAACCACTAAGCTGCCGTGGTATATATTACTGAAATGAAATCTAGAGTTTTAAGTATATGAAAGCATGTGGCAATAAATTATAAACAATTTCAATCAATCACACTAAGTTTTCTATTCTGTACTCAGGCCTCACACTGCTCATTAAAATAAAAATGTGAACTTGTCTTTCCCAATATTGCGAGTCTCAGCAGAAGATGAAGAAAATGAATGAATTTTTAAGCATAGGCAGTGCTTATAATCAGATATTCACCCTACCTAAAGCTTTATAACAACTTGCATGCATGCAGGCTTTGGCTTTTCATGTCTTTCCATTCTGAGGAATCACTGCCTTGAGGTGAAGTTCCTCTCTTGCAAACCTATGAATGTATATGAAGTGAAGCTTCCATCCATGATTTCTTTGGTTTGTTTCTTCTATATAATGGCACAGTTGTGGTAAACACATAAAACACTATAATAGTTGTTACAATTTGTTACAATTATTATAAATATTCTCTTTTGGTAAATCACTGCAACAAATCTGATTACAAAAATGCAAAACAATATATGAATTCATTTCTGATAGTATGCCTAATGTTAGGGGTAATATACTGACAAATACACTCACTGGTCACTTTATTAGGGACACCTGCTCAAATGCTTGTTAACAAAAATATTTATTCAGTCAGTCATACGGCAGCAACTCAATGCATTTTGGCATGTAGACACGGACAAGGTGATCTGATGATGAAGGTCGAACTAAGCATCAGAATGGGTGGAAAGATCATTTAAGCGACTGAACGTGGCATAGTTGTTGGTGTCAGACGGGTTGGTCCCTGCTGATCTGCTAGGATTTTCACACACAATAATCTTTTATCAATAGTCCAGGCTGCTGCTGGTGGTGTAATGGTAGTACTAATTAAGCATAATTTAAAAGTCACAGCCTACCTGCTGACCATGTCCATCCCTTTATGACCACAGGATTACACACTTCTCATCATCTCAAACTAGTTTCTTTAACATGACACTGAGTTCACCATACTCAAGTAACCCCCACAGTCCTCAGATCTCAACCAAATGAGGTAAGAATTAATGCAGTTCTGAAGGCAAAATGGGGTCTAACCTAGTACTAGCAACATGTACCTAATAAAGTGGCCAGTAAGTGTGGACTTGAAAGAATTGTTATAAACCTTCTCTAAGATGCAATGTTTTGTCATTTTTTAAGCGTTTTCAAAAATAATTTTCAATGATCTTGACTTTTGGTTATTACATTTTGTTCTATTTACAGCAGAATCTATGATTTGAAAATATTTTCTTTTTATATTCATTCATTTTTGGTGAATTATTTTCATAATACATGTTTTTTTTATTTTTTTTATTTCAACCAGGACAATGAAAGACATTATCATAATACATATAACCTACTTTTAGGTTAAAGAGGGAGAGATTTTAAATATCGAAGTCACTTAATATGTAAACATTACATAAACATCCTAAAGGCTGAACTTAATCCAGAGCAACTTACATATTGTCTCATTATACTGTAGCATATGAGGATTGAGGGCCTTGTTTAAGGGCCCAACAGTGGCAACTTTATGGTGCTGGGGTTTGAACCTAGGTCCTTCCAATCAGTCTGCAAACACATTAACCACTGAGCTACCCCTGTCACCTTTATATCAAATCAAGTTCAACATTTGGTACATTATTTCCCCCTCACTGAACATTTGAAGGACATCTCTGAATAAGTCTTTTGTTCATTGTCGCTTTATCTTCATTGCATCCAAAGCAGAAAAAAATTATACTAATAATATTAACAGTGGCTAATAGTCCTAAGGCTGCACTTTTAGACATATAACCACAGGAGGCAGCATTGTTTTATTTACCTATTTGCATATGACTGTGTTTGTCTCTCCTTATCAAGGAAATACAAGATAAAAGCTTAATTTACTGAATTTCACC
>JAAGKR010004291.1:0-60000 GCA_011419295.1 Clarias macrocephalus | reverse complement strand
GTCGCTGCTGAGGTTGGTGCATATTTAAATCGTATATATATATAGTTGTCAGTAAATTGTTGGTGCGAGACAGGAGGAATAATTAATGTCGAGTGTCTCATATTAGGAATGTAAAAGTAATTTTTTTTCCTAAATGCACTATAAGCATTTTAATCTTTACTTAGCATGAATATGTGTGTATCATTGGGCTTTAAAAAAAAAAAAAAAAAAAAAGAACATATTGCATATACTGTAAACTTTTGTGAAAGGTATAAAGGCTGAGTTTGGAGTAAGTGATGAAGTTCTTAACTTCATTTTCTTCTACACAAACAAATTCCATTCACTTTGTCTTCATTTGATCAAATTCTCAACAAACAAAAAAATCACATGTCATCATAAACAGTTACATAATCATACAGTATTATTACACTACCATTATTTAACATTTTAAAGCAATACAGTAATTTTTCATCTTTTGAGCGTTCGTTTCTTCATTATAGACGAAATAACTTTTTACATAAAGTAGTTAACAACTCTTTACCAAAACGTAAAAAAATGACAACAAAAGTGGACGAAACGCAAACGTGCACGGAGCTGCTTGGCTCTATAATGAGGCGAGAAGAATGGTGACATCTTGTATCTAATATAAGAAGCGTTTCTCAGAGCTCTGAGTCCACTAACTAATGAAGAGTTACCTGCTGAGGCCTGGGTTTCTATGACAACTGAATGAGCCTTACAGTATGTCTCAGTGTGTGTGGTGTGTGTGTGTGTGTGTGTGTGTGTGTGTGTGTTTCAGTATTACTGTAATCTTGGTCTGTGTGGCGAGCATTTAACTGGGAGTGTTTACACCAAAAAAAAAAAAAGTCTTAAAAAAACTCAAGCTTAAAGAAAAAAAATCTCTTTCTCTACATACAGGTTTGAGATTTATTATTTATTTATTTTTTTGGTTAATTGATATGTCAAAATCATATGACGGTAAAATATTTCTTCTTTCCGTAAATGCTTCATAATTAGGGAAGCAGAAAAATTATTCTGGTAAAAAAAATTATATAGTTAAATTTTTATTTAGTAAAATGGTAAAATGTTATTATTATTATTATTATTATTATTATTATTATTATTATTATTATTATTTAATGTATACCACATATAATACTACTACTACTAATAATAATAATAATAATTTTGATTATGGATGCTTTCTCCAACGCATACACACCATCCTCTGAATATATTTATTGGTATTTTTCTTTCATATCACAAATAATAATAAAATGTATATTTTCTTACATTGATTTTGACTAGAATTTATTATTAGCCCTATAAATAGTGAGCAAATGAATAAATAAAAGAATATAGATTTAAAAGCTCTGAAACAAACACATATTGCATGTTACGTAGTAATTTATTTATTTATTTTTTCTTTTTTTCTTTCTTTCATGAATGTTTTCATTTGGAATTTTAAAAAGTTTTTTTTTTTTTTTTTTTTTACACCTCACACCTCATTTCAGGTGCATTAGCTGATGAATTAACTGAAGTACATATCATGATTAATTTGGTTAATTTAATGAATAATTCACTTTAAAATATCTGAATTGAAAAAATTCTGTATGATCGCTTATTGCGCATTACACAGTGTGTGTTTGTATAAAAAGTATTTTTTATTTTTAAAAAAGTATTTATTTACTTACTTGTCTCTAAAAATATTTCCGACATCCTATTTTTTTTTTTTTTTTTTTTTTTTTTAACGCTTAGTTTTTTCCTCCCCTTATTACTCAGTTTCATCATCTCCTCTATCTCCACTCCGAATCTCTTACTGCTCGGCGAGATGAGGTGCACCAGGCCACTCGAGCATGCTTCATAACCTGATAACTAACCTGCTGACTGCTGATGTCATTTAGGAAATCCTGTTCAGTTTTCAGAAGCTCTTTAACGCCTAGACAAATCGGTGATTAAATCAGAAAAACATGCAATGAACTTGAACACCTCGACAAACGCAGAGTGAAGCCAGGACACATCATAGAAAACCCTGTACGCTTTTTAAAACATCATCAACAGCAACAACAAGATAGACGAGGAAGTCGCTTCAGAAGGTCACATCTCACCGAGCTCACACATTGTCGCGTATTACGTAAGAAAAGTCCTCGATAAGACGCATGCTAAGCCGTGACTCGGGTCTAAACCTGGAGGCTTTTCTCAGGAGACAAAAATATAATTGCTGGCTTTATCCTTAAATTTGGACTCTTTAAGTTGTTTGGCTTAAGAACAATATGAACGAACACACACACGCACACACACACACACACACACTCACACACACACACACTCACACACAACACCATAATATAATAACTATCATCTGTAATTATATCACTTTCATCTTTAAAATAAATATTTAAATTTTTTTACTTATTATAGTATAAGCATTTTTAATGTTCCACATGTGAGTTTAAAAAAAAAAAAAATAATAATAATAATAATAATAATTTTTTTGTAAAATAAAGAAAAAGGTTGGAGGCATAAAATAATAATAAAATATATTAAATCAAATTATTCTTATTTATTTATTTATTTATTTATTTATTTATTTTGTTCACTGATTAATTACTTATCACAAATACTTTCTAAAATATATATTCTTAATTGCGTAAATGCATTTAACTCAGCTTTACTCATCAGTTGTTGTTGTTTTGTTTTTAATTTGCAAATCATATATTTTGTATTTTTATTATTATTATTATTATTATTACAGAATTTATAATAATATGATTAAAGTGACACCATTCACATTGTATTTTTTTAAAGACATTTGTTTATAAGTAATAAGGCCAAAAAATATATAATAATAATAATAATAATAATAATAATAATAAAACCAGAAATGCTCTTTTATGAAATGCTCTTTTATGAAATGCTCTTTTTTTTAGTTCCGTGAGTCAAAAGGTTAGGAATAAAGGGGTCTATAAAAACATCCAATGAGTAAATATCAAATGATTATATTTACCTAATGACGTTCAAAAAATGTGGCAATAATTTTTTTTTCTTTAAATTATGAATTTGTGGACTCTTGACTGACGTTCACAATATCGCCATCTGAAAAAGGCTTTTTAAAAATAAGATTAAAAAAATAAAAAATAATAAAGATGGAGGCACAGGAAGCTGTATCTGCTCTGCCGCTCAGAGGGATGTGACACGGACGTCAGTGCAGTGTGAAGACTCGTGTCAGTGTGCTCGCGTCCTGCGTCTACACCTGAACGCTCACGCGCAAAGATCAATAACTCTTCATTCACGCCACTGTCCTACTCCATTCCTCCCTCTCATTCTCTTTATTTCTTTTGTTTTCTGTTCTTACTCAGATCTTCTGTGTGACTCGGGTAATTATTTTCCACTGGCTTCGAGCTATTTAAAGCCCTGGTGCATGATTGACACGGCAGCATGACTTTATTATTCCTGTTTTTAAAGCATGACTGAGAGTGTGGCACGTTTGCATCCGGATGAGAATGGAAAAAAAATAATAAACGAACGGATAAACACATGATTCAGGCTTACGATCATCATGAACCATGTTTTACTACTCTTAATTGTAATTTTTTGCACAGGGTTAGATTTCACGGTCATGTGAGTTGAAGTTACGAGTTAAAAGTGAAGAAAAAAGGTTTAGATTGAGAGCAGGGCAGCGGTTCAGCGTTGTTGCTTCACAGCTCCCGGGTCCTCGGTTCGATCCTGAGCTCAGGTTACTTCCTGCGTGGAGTTTCTCACGTTCTTCCTGAAGCCGTGCGAGTTTTCTGTGAGGTTCTCCGGTTTTCTTCCAAACCTCCCAAAATCATGCTGGTGGATGAATTGGCATATACCCCATGATGGACCGTGATCCTCTACAGGACTCGTCTGCCCTCACGGCACACTGACCTTTTAACATTCAATCAACATGGACAAAGGGAGTACAAACTTTTGAGCTTGCTAACAAAGATGCTGGCTAACCTGATATTCATATTTGTACCCCAGTGCTGTTAAAATCATAATTCTCATTGGCCAGAGTCAGAGGTTGCTGAGTCATTAACCAACATGTGGCAACGAATTCTCTTGTATGGACAAATTTAGTTTTGTAGGCACTAATTAACCAGATCAGGAGAACAAATTGTGTCTCGTATCCATAAATTATTCAAAAAGTGGGTACAAAATGTGTTTCTTACAAAAAGCTGGTACGAATTGTGCCTTGTGCGTAAAAATTAACCAAATCAAGTGAACGAAATTGCATTTTATGTGCACAAATTAACTAAAACGTGGGAACAAATTGTCCCTCGTATACACAAATTAACCAAAAAGTGGGTACCAACTGTGTTTTATACGCATTAATTAACCAAAAAAACAGGTCCAAATTTAGTTTTGTTCTCACTAATTAACTGACATGTCTGAACAAATTGTATTTTATGTGTCCAAATGAACCAAAAACAAAATGTGGGAACAAATTGCGCTTCGCAGGCATGAATTAATCAAAACGTACGTACGAATGGTGTCTTACACCCACTAATTAACTAAAAACTGGGAAGAAATTGTATATCATATGCATGAATCAATCAAAAACGCATCTGGAAAACATCTGGAATATGTCTGGAATATACATCTGTATAATTTGAACCAAAAACCAAAAAGCTTTAACTAATTGTATCTCATGTGCACTAATTAATAAAACAAAACATGGGAATGATTAAAAACAAACAAACAAGCCCAGACTAAACAACAAACTAACTAACTATAGACGTTCCCACCGCAGCTCCGTTCAGACTTTTTAACTCCAGACGCTCGACGTTTATCTACAGAAGAGCTCACGGATATGCTGCGGAAGGAAGAGTTCGGTAAGGAGTCTCCAGTGTCAGTAACACAGTAACGTTAAGCGTTGCATCGCTGGAAAGACTAAGTGTCGAGGCGTTTCTTCAAGCCGCTATGGTGTAAAAGCGATAACAGGGACGTCGGATAAAAAGTTCATGTTGATGAAGTGATTGTGGATTAATGGTGATGGTGTGAGGGATAAAACCTTCCAGAGTCGGGTTGCACGGCACGGCCGCTGTGTGTTTTGTTCCTTATATAGTGTACGGTGATTCCCTCGGGAGCGGGACGGGTCACTCCCTCTGCTCCGTCTCGAACGGTTCAATGTGCTGCACATGCACAAATAGCGTTGGCACTCCGGACTCGTTCATTTTCCCCCCTCTCTCTCTCTCTCTCTCTCTCTGTCTCTCTCTCTCTCTCTCTCTCTCTCTCTGTCTCTCTCTCTCTCTCTCTGTCTCTCTCTCTGTCTCTCTCACTGTCTCGGTGTCTCTCCTGAACCTCCCAGTCTTGTCGTCCTTTCCTCGGTCAGTCGCTGCAAATCTGCAGTAAGGAAACTAAAAATTCATTTAGGCCGACCCCAAATCAGAGGGTGTCTGCACCACGGCCTTATTACACACCGGGCCTAACTTGTGTTGTGGAGGTGGATGGGGTATTATTATCTCCGTGCTACCCACCCAGCTATAAAAACGCCTGGTGCTGCATCTCTACATCACACACACACACACGCTGCCCCTGCACTAGTCCTCTCTCTCTCTCTCTCTCTCCCTCCCTCTCGCTCCCTGCCTCTCTCGCTCTCTCTCTCTCTCTTTCCGCTGTACAGTGGGGTCCACCTCTTCTCTTCTCTCTTCTCTTCTGTTCTCTCTCTCTCTCTCTCTCGCACTCGCTCTCGGTACCACGCACGCGTGACTGAGTGACTGAGTGACTGAGTGTGAGTGTGTGTGTGTGTGTGAGTGAGTGTGCATGTGTGTGTGTGTGTGTGTGTGTGTGTGTGTGTGCATGCCCGCGTGATAGACGGCCGTTGTTTCTGCCAATGTTGGATTTCTTTCTTTCTTTTTTTTTTGTGAATGGAGGGAAGATGAGCGGATGAGTGAGAATGGACAGGGAGTGCGGCGTAAAAGCCAGGAGATGAGACAGACTCAGAGAGAGGGAGAGAGAGAGAGAGTCAGAGACACGAACATCACTCCGTAGTCTCAGGATAAGTCACACACATTCCAGAGGAGGCTCAGGGTGAGTGTGTGTGTTTTGTTCTTTTTTTTTTTCTTTCTTTTTTTTCTTTCCTTTTATATTTGTGTGTGTGTGTGTGTGCGGATATACTTCACGTGTTCTGTCTGAATGTATCAAGTAATACAAGCGATATGTGTTTCTTTTCTTCCTAACACCTGTATTTCCTTTTGAGTGAGCGTGTGTGTGTGTGTGTGTGTGTGTGTGTGTGTGTGTATACAGTAAGTATCAAGTGTAGCCCGGCGCGGTGACAATAGCGCGGCATCGGTGCGACACGGTAATTTGATGACTTGTGTAATTATTTGGGTTGCAACCTGCCGTCTGCAAAAAAGAAAAAAGAAAAGAGAGAGAGAGAGAGAAAGAAAAGAAAAAAGTGTGAAGCTTTGTGCTACTGTGAAAAGGATCAAACATGTGATCGATCCAGTTCGCTGATTCGGGTTTGACACACACTGTCATTAATGTGTCAGAGGTGCTTTCCCTTAACCACGTCCTGCTTCTGAAGACTACTGATATTCTGAAAAAAAAAAAAAAAAAAGAGTCATCAAATTGTCTCATACACACACACACACACACACACACACACACACACACACACACACACACACATATATACACTAAAATGCTTGCACATCAAGAACAAGGCTTGGAACTGAAATGAGGCCTGGTGCTGTGACAGCGCCGCACTATTTAGTCGTGACGAATTTGGGAGGCGAACCGGCCGAATGAGCAGGACGGCAGGACGCAGCGAGCTTTGTTCACGTGAAAATGATTGTTTTGTGGGACGCCGCGTCACCCCTTTGATGATGGTGTTTGTGCACTTCTGCTGTGTGTACTTACACAGCGTGAGGATTAGAGCAGACATGACCCAGCTTCAGGGTGTATTAGTATCTGTGTGTTATAATCATGTCTGTCATAACCGAGGTGTGTTCGTGACACTTACTAGACCGGGGTAGTTTTGGGTGTTTAATAAAAGTTGAAAGGTAAATATGATTAATCTTACGCAATTACTTTAACGGCAAACTTTATTCACGCCTTTAAAGTTGGACTCATTATGAAAATCTATACAATGCATAAACCCATTCGTTTGACTGTACATAGGAATTCAGAGTCAACAATGAATCATGTGCGGAATAATAGAGTTGTTCGCATTTAGTAATTGAATTAGTATTTAATAACAACCATCAGGGATTCATCACGTCTCTTGCAACGTTATTAGAAATCCCCAAAACGTCAAACACTGTAGGGTTCTGTTTATGTTTATATAATTCTAAGAAGCACAAAAAATCTGGTCGTTGTATAAATCACAGCGTTTGTCTTTAGTACTTCGTTACTAGCTGATGACGTTGTCGCGATTGTCAAACTGAAACAGGCGACGGGCCGCACCATAAACACGCCGGAATGGAAAAGGCGAAACCTTACATGCCAGACTTTACAGCAGCCTCGTCGCATACGAGTCGAAGTCAGTGAAATTATCACCGGTCACATAAACCAGGAAGAAAAAGAAAAAAAAAAGAAACCCACACACACACACACACACACACACACACACACACACACACACACACACACACACACACGGCGTGTATACAGGACATGTTTGCGTTATAACCGATTCAGGAAATCGTCACCACCCCAATTTGTAGTCGGAGACACACCGCCGAGAATATGACCGAGACATTTTCCCAAAGTTGGTAGCCAGAGTTTCCCCAAACGAGGCCAGTTTAAATTCATCTGCTGATCCTGAACCGTGACGGAGGCGCTCATTACTCGTGTCACACCTGTCATTACCGCGGCGCTTCCGTCTCCTCTGGCTGAGAGACACATCACCCAAATCCAAATTCAGAACCATCTGTTCAATTATTGCAGGGCCATTGCTAAGACGCCGACGAGCTCCGGTGTGTGTAAACAGGTTAAATAAGTGGCTGTGCTAACGGCTAACAGCCTGAACCTACAGGTCGCCCTCCAGCTCAGCCTTTGGAAAGGCCCTCAAATGATCTCCCTTAGGACCCACTAACCCAGCACTGGATTGAGCCAATTTACCACCACATATTCCTCATGTACAGCTCCTTCTTAACCTCTCTCTCTCTCTCTCTCTCTCTCTCTCTCTCTTAGTCTGTCTTCCGTGTCTGTCTGTAACACTGTCTCTCTCCTGCTCTTCTCTGTTGACACCTCTGTGTCCCCGGCACCATGAGGTATGATGAAATATGTCTGAGAGATGTGAACTGTTTTAACTTTTCTCAAAGTTTTGTCTTAACTTTATTATTCCTAGCTGATGAACCGCGTTTCACCCGGAATCTGTTACACGACACTGGTGTCTATTTAAAAAATTAAACATTTTTGAAAAAAACAATAAAGGAAAAAAGAAGCATGACTCAAACTTCAAACAACAAGGTGACGCTCTGTGAAGTTTTGTCCTCAATAAGTACAGCAGAAACGAAGAGCGTGTGTGTGTGTGTGTGTGTGTGTGTGTGTGTGTGTTATTTTAAAGATCAAAGTTACTTCTGTTTTTACTCAATTAAGTGACATTTAGGTTTCTGAGGTGAACGCTATAGCTTTGCGTTTTTTCGTTTTTTGTTGTGTTTTTTTTGTGCCAGAATTAGAACTGGAGCTTTTCGCATTTCGTACAGAATCTGACCGTAAACTCAAAACCAAAACCTCATATTTAAACCGAACTTCAGGTGAAGCTGAATGATGCATAAACATTAAAAGCTCACGCCCTCACGCCCTCACGCCCTCACGCCCTCACACACTCGAACGCGGATCCTTACAAGCGGCAGCGACCTCGTCGTATATCGTAGCAGGGAATCGAGCGAGATGACTATGTGGTTAACAAGTCGAGCAGCGACCTACCGTGTGTAACGAATAACGCATTAATCAGAGAAAATAATCAGTGATGTACAGTAGAGGTGCGATGCGCCGTTATGCAAAACAACTTGCAAATTTGTACGTTAACCTCATGTTACCGAGATGTATTAAAGGCTTGGCAGAAGATTTTGCAATTCTTACGACATTCTTACGGAACTGGAGACTCCTTCAATAATTAATAAATACAGATCGTCATATAGAAATAGTTACATTTTTTAACAATTATCCAATTATATACAGTAGTAACATTTATATGGTAACATTTATATGGTAACATTTATATGGTAACATTTATATAGTGACATTTATATGGTAACATTTATATAGTGACATTTTACTAGCTACTAACTATCTAAAAGGTTCCTGTAAATGAATTGTTACTATAAAACCAATACTTATTAATATTACATTAGGCATTAATATAATATAAAATCATCTTTTAACTTTGTTCTTAAGAGACTCGCAGGTGTTACGCAGGTGTTACGCAGGTGTTACGCAGGAGTTACGCAGGTGTTACGCCTTGTCTGTGTATCTAGCACTATTTCTACAAAATATATCCATCTTCCGGAGCATGTACTGTAGACCGAACATCTCCTAACCAGCAGGTTGTCTCCTCCGTGGACATTCTAAAATAAATATTGATTATTTCCCCCTGAATGCGAGACTCACTGATTCTGAGTCTAATCAAATCCTTAAGAAGATCGTCGAGAATTCTTTACAACACAGAGGAAGAAATATGTTCTCTGAGCGATTATTTAGGTCTTAAGAAAGTCAGTCGATGGCACTGCTGTATGTGTATGCATGTGTGTGTGTGTGTGTGTGTGTGAGATGGGTGGGTGTGTGTGTGTGTGCGGACTTGTGAGCCCGTGGTGGTAGCCATGTACTGTAGGACGTTACAGTGGGAAAGCAGTACCCTCCTTCCCGCTCTGAGCATGTGTCACATCCTGCTCCTATCCTACACACACACACACACACACACATACACACATACAGACTATAATTATGGGAGTGTATCTATGAGGACAGGGGAGGGAAAGAGCACAGAGTTAGGCAGCTACAGAAGTTGCACGTGTTCCCAGAGTGGGTGGGATCGACTGTTGTTTTTAGCTCTAAATGCCTGTTTGACTTGGCTGGATTTTCCAGGGAGGGGCAGCGTCTTTTTTTCTTTTCGTCTTCTTCTTCTTCTCTTTTTATTTTTTTGTTTTTTTGTTTGTTTGTAACCTGTCAGGGAACTTCTGGGGACATCTTGATCCCCCTCCTTCTGTGTTGCACTGTCATGTTTAAACAATACAAGTGCACTTTTAATACACCTTTAAAAAAATGACAAGAGTGCACGCATGACAGCCTTGACAGAAAGGTTCTTCCGTGAAGGAGCGTCCTGCTGCCGCACCTCTAGACGTCCTTGCTCGTAGACATTCTTGTGTGAGGTAGAAAACAAACCCAGGGCAGGTTAGAGAGTTCAACGAATAGCCTAATCATTTGCTAAGTGCTATGTACTGTATATATGACCTCAAACCCGGGGTCCTCTGGGGAGATACAGCTGTCTGTAAATCATAGTTATAGAGGTTTTTGTTTGTTAGTTTGATTGTTTGTTTTGTTATAATGACAAAAATCACAAATCACTATTATCAAGGTTGTATTTATTATTGATTCCTTTATATAGTTATTTCCTTTGATTTGACTGGTGACTTAAATCAAATTGGTTTAATCCAAATATCTATAATCTATAAATATCATTTATAAAGATAATAAATAAATTGAAAAAACCTCTGCAAATGTAAAAAAAAAAAAAAAAAAAGACACAGAAATACTCCGCCCATTTGCATAATGCGCCTAATATATAGACATAATCAGATTAGGTTCATAAAATAAATCAGTGGAATTAATTTTGCAGTGAAAGATGACCCTGATCGCAAGAAGTTTAAAACCCCTCGGCGCAGAATACAGGTCGAGTCCTTTGTTCCGCTCCAGTGCAGCGTTTCTCTTTCCGCTAAACGACATCCCCGCCCCCTCTCAGACCCGCTCATCATGTTCAGTATGCGCTTCTCCTCATTTAAAGACATGTTGTTTCTTCTTTATTAGACTATATGTCTAATAAACTGGTAATTATAGCAACTGTCTCCTAGCAACAGTGCAAGAAATGTTCAATACTTGATTGGTAAGAGCTCAGATGAGATCGTGAACGAACACGTTTGAAAAGAAGAGAAAGAAAGAAAGAAAGAAAGAAAGAAAGAAAGAAAGAGGTTGGTCTGTGGATGCCGGTGGGGGAAAAAAAAAAAAAAAACCTGCTCATTTACTTTAAAGCCAGTCAACAAGGCTGGTTTGGATTTGGGAATCTCAAAGCATCCATCTAGATGTCTGCACTGACCGCGCGAAGTACACGCTCTGAGATTATGCTCTATTCATAGCTGTGAATGAAGGCCGATGGTGCCAACGTCTCTGTGTAAAAGGCAGCGTAAACATTTTAGTGAATCCACAGGTACAATTCAGTCGCTGTTCACCCGTGTACTGGAGCCAGCTGAACATACGACTCCTCGTAGTGCCTCTTGATGTGAGTTCTTCAATAGGTGTATTTGGATTAGAGAGCAAACTACTGTAGTGAACTCAGTTTCACTACAGGACCAGTTTGCGGGTATTAAATAAAGAAGCTAAAGAATATTAGAACAGTCGAGGGGGAGGTGCCGGGTATAAAAACCATCTTGCCCTCCAAACTTCTTTCCTTTAGTCTAGAAACTAGAGCTGACCCCCTTTGCCTTCCTGTGTTTTGTTTCCAAATGTCACATAGACAGTGTGTGTGTGTGTGTGTGTGTGTGTGTGTGTGTGTGTGTGTGTGTGTGTGTGTGAATGTGTAAGAGAGAAAGAAAGAAAGAAAGAAAGAAAGAAAGAGGCAGAGAAGGAAACTTTCATATATCTTACTTTATCAGGCTGCAGACATCATGCGTGGTTTGTAAAAACCCGAAAGCAGAAGATAAGAAAGAGTGACGGCTAAAAGAGGTGGGGAGACTGGGACGTCGTGCTTGAGGGATTCGTTGTACATCTTAAAAAAGAAAAGAAAGATCATTCAAGTCTCCTTTACTTAATCAGTCCCTGTCGTGCACATGTGGTATCTACGCATATGTAATTTGTGTTCTTTCTTTCCTCCTGCAGATTCATATAAGACTATGGCCCACAGCGAGGAGGACCTCATCGGGATCCCCTTCCCGAATCACAGCAGTGACATCCTGTGTAGTCTGAATGAACAGCGTCGTGATGGCTTCCTCTGTGATGTGGTCCTGGTGGTGAAAGACCAGGAGTACCGCACACACCGCTCTGTGCTGGCTGCATGCAGTCAGTACTTCAAAAAACTCTTCACCGTGGCCACGGGCGATGGTGACCCCAGTCAACATGGTGTCTACGAGCTGGACTTTGTAGCACCCGAGTCGCTGACGGCCATTTTGGAGTTTGCGTACACGTCGACGCTGACGGTGACACCCTCCAACGTGAAGGAGATCCTGGGTGCGGCTCGGCTTCTGGAGATCCCGTGTATCATTAACGTATGCTTGGAGATCATGGACACCGGAGGCGGGGGAGGTGCTGGTGGCGGAGAAGCAGATGAAGAGGAAGACGAAGAAGAAGACGAGGAAGAAGAGGAAGACGAGGAAGAAGAGGAGATGCCAGAGGAGGCGGAGGACGACTCGAAAGATGGTGAGGTCGAGGAACGTGACGAGGACAATGTCAGTGAAAGATCTCTTCAAGCTTCGGAAAAACAGGAGAACCGTATCACTGGCAGGGAACGAGGAGCAGACAGCCCAGCGTGCAGCTCACAACAGAAGCTGCACTCAGAAAGAGACTTGCCCAACTCTCAGAGATGCCACTCCCGTACCCCGGAAAAACCCAGAGATCAAGAAGGACTGGAAGGCAGGGCGCTGAAAGACTTTTCCATCGAGTCCCTCCTGCAGGAAGGGCTGTACCCAAAGATGCCGGGACTGGAAAGAGGGTCAGGCTTCACCTCTCTTCTTCCCGGATTCTATCCTCCAATTTGGGCTACAGACTTTTCAAGCTTCCCGCAGCTTCTGGAACCGCAATGCCCACCTCACCCTTACCCACCTGCCTCGTTGGACAACGGACCCTTGGACCTCGCCATCAAGAAAGAAGTGATCAAAGAGGAACTAAAAGATGAGCTCCCCGGTACGCTGCTTCACAGAGAATTCCTTAAAGACTTTGTTAGCCCGAGTGTCGGTGCGGCTCCTGAACCCTCCCTCGGCCAGATTAAGGACGAAGCGGACCTGCGGAACTACTTGAGTTTCCTCTCAGCATCCCACCTAGGGTCGCTGTTTCCACCGTGGCAGCTAGAAGAAGAGCGGAAGCTGAAGCCCAAAGCGTCCCAGCAGTGTCCCATCTGCAACAAGGTCATCCAGGGTGCAGGCAAACTACCTCGGCACATGAGGACGCACACAGGCGAGAAGCCCTACATGTGTACCATCTGCGAGGTTCGCTTCACAAGGTAAGACAGACACTGGGCATAGCATACATTAAGTCCAACCCAGATAGCGCCCAGGTGGGCGCACTTTAGAGCCAGTGTGCCAAAGGCTTCCTCCAGGGGTGCACTGAGAGCAAGTCTTGAGAACACACACTTGGCAGGGGGGTGAGATCCACACTGTTTAGGTGTGAAAGTTGAGGTGCTGGTCATACCTGCTGACCTGAGACCATATTAGCCTTTTAAATCACGATGAACAGAAGGTTATCACTTGGCTAATGAAACAATCCACCTGCCAAGACTGGAAGGCTGGAAGATGTTGTTTCCTCAACTTAAGTCTTTCAAATTGTGTGTGTTGTTTTGTCTTTCTGGACAACGTTTAAAGATGCTCATACATCAAAGTTTTTCAAAAGCCTTTTGAAGACGATATAGTCATACAACATAACACTGAAGTGTCATGAATAACAGGAAAGTCAGCGAGTTACCCCTACCCGGACCAAATCAGTCACATAGAACACAGAGAAGTTGCAAAAGCATCAAATGTCTGTCATGGAGCATTACCCCAGTCATGCAAATGCATTTGTGAAACATTTTGTGCAATTTTGTGGTCAGCCTCCGTCAGAGCTTCACAGTGGTTTCCATACTGTAAGAAGAAAATACAACCTAGATTTCAGTTCTTAACTAGCACACATACACACACACACACACAGTAACGACGAATAACAGAAAGCTAGAAAACAAAAGTTTCGACCAAAAAGAGTAGAAAAAAAAATAAATGTTGATATGACTATAGTGTACCACAAGAAGACAAAATAAATAAATAAATAAATAAATAAATAAAAACCCACAGTGGCATGCCCATCCTTTTTTTTTTCCACCTACAGTATGTAGGGCAAATTCCACTCATCTACATGGTGTGTGCATGTTTATGGGAAGCTGCTTTTGGCTTTAATAGTTTGATAGGATTTTTGTTAGCTTTAACAAATAAATATTCACAGGTACCGGTACAGGAGTCAAAAGATTAAACCAACCCACTCTATTTTTATTGTCTTTATCTTTCAGGCAGGACAAGCTAAAGATCCACATGCGGAAGCACACAGGCGAGCGACCCTACATGTGCCTGCACTGCAACTCCAAATTTGTGCACAACTACGACCTGAAGAATCATCTGCGTATCCATACGGGCGTGCGGCCCTACCAGTGCGAGCACTGCTACAAGAGCTTCACCCGCTCCGACCACCTGCACCGGCACATCAAGCGTCAGAGCTGCCGCGTGTCACGGCCACGCCGGGGACGCAAACCCTCCTCCTCCTGGCGCTCGTCCTCCGGTTTCTTCTACCCTCCGGACAGCCACCCGCTACAAGGAGACCAAGGATTGCGTTTGCCATCGCTCGGCGCGCCGGTGCCTGCTCAACTGCCTGAAAGACGGCAGGATTTAGACGGTGGCAGCAGTAGAGAGAACCTCGCTGACAGGAAGCTCATCTCAGAGGATGTGGACAGGAAGAGGGGGGTGTTTGCTTTCGCCCTGGCAAGAGAGGACGTTCTACCGCACCCAGCGTTTTACCCCCCGACCCCTGATCCCTGGACCGTGAGACTGGACCGAGCGCCACCCGTTCCTGAAGCTGCAAAATGACCTTTTTTTTTTCTTTTTTTTTTTTGCTCGCGCACAACTTTTTTTTTTTTTTTTTTTTCCTTCCTTAAAGTGACTGAGAAGGCAGGACAAACTCAAGTGTGGAGGGGTTGTGCACTCGAGTATAAAAATAAATAAATAAATAAATAAATAAATAAATGCTTTTCAGAATTTCTGAGACTTTGCAAATCATATTGGCAAATTGCCGATTTTAATAACTGATGTCTTTTTGATGTTTAATCGTCAGCTTTCTAATGTGACGCCAGGGATTTTAAAAGTATAAAAAAAAATAAAAAAAAAGATTAATATCTTAGAAATGTATTTGTATTTATGATTCTTCTGGTTGTTTTATGCTTCTGTATTTGCTAACAAGGGTAAATTAAAGTGGGACTAAAACCTCCCCACAGACTGTTAAGTGCAATTCATTTAGTTTTTTTTTTTTCTCCATTCCAAAGTTTTACAGGTAAGTCAGGTATTTAAAGGGACAAATAACTTTCATCACCTCTGTCAGAAATAAGCTTCTCGCTTATCAGTTTGTCTGAGAAAGTAACCGTCATCTACTCTAGCTAGGATTAAACATCTAAACCACTATGCAAAGATTACACGATTAAATGTTTAGCTGTCAGAAATTTTATCGCAAATTAACGGCAAAAAAAATAATAATAATAAAAAAAAAAACCAGCCTGCAAAACAGGTTCAAAGCATTACACTGAGCAATATGATTAGTTTCATTTTACAAATATATATTTCAAAAATCTAGATACATTTTTATCATGATAGCTAATGCAAAAAAAAAAAAAAACTAATCATATGCTTTTTATTTGGATTTACTTTCAGACTCGACATATCTAGTTTACCCTTGATTAGTGTCCAACGCTTCGTATGCACTATTGTACATATTTTATATCATGTTTTATATAATCTTATGGTGAAGTTGCTAATTGTTGTAAACTATTTAGACTTTTGAACATTAAAAACACCCAAAGATGTGTTGTACGAGAACAAACTTGAAAGTCTTTTTAAAAATCACATTTTTAAAATCACTCCTTAAATGGCTTAAAGTTGTATAGTCTTTTTCTTCTTCTTCTTCTTCTTCTTCTTTTTTTTTTTTTCTAGCTACATGTTGCCGGTTTGAAAGTGTCTCGCAGGTGCTTGTCATGTACAGGAATTCAAACAGGGACTGTGTCCGTCATTTTTTGATATTACTGTTATTCTTTTTAGCTAAATGACTATTGTACGTCAAAGGTGTTTTGGAATTGCTATGGAGAAAATATTTTCAAGCTATTTATGCATATTTAAATAGGCCTTGGCTATATTTTGCTAAGATGTTTTTATATAAAGACACTAAGATTTGTCCGTGTCCTTGTTTGTCTGTACGGAAGAAAAAAAAAAATTGGCATTTTTCTTTTTCTTTTTTTCAAACAACCGAAAAATGAGCTTCTGTGATGTTTACATCATTAATGATCTCGATTTAATACATTTGAAGTGGAAAGAAGTCACTTAAGGAAAAAAAAAAAAAAGGCTTTCATTTTCTCACTTCCTCTATGAAAGTACAGCAAGGTAAAGCCAACTTTCATAACCTTTATGAGCAAAACAGTAATCTTTTTCATCTAAATCAGAGTTTGCGCTGTGAAAATGTCCTGATGTTTTATATATACAGTATATCTATCTATATGTATGTAAAAGTACAAAATCTGAAAGATAATGAGCCTATAAATCTGTTCTGTATTTGATAATTTGATGTTATATACAGTATACTTAAGAAATTCTACACAACTAAATCTCTAGAGGGTAAATCTGTAAATCTGTAGAACGTTCAGACGACCAGTGATGGAAATATACTTGCACTATGTGTTTATGAAAGAACCAACCATAAATGGTTTTTTTTTTTTTTTTTTAAGAAGTAAAAAACAAAAAAAAAGTCACAATTTTGAAAAGATGCACTTTACTTTATACGAGAAGGCTCTCGATCAACAGAGTTACCGGAATTAACGTGTTTTATTTGTACATTTAAATGACATCCCTGGAGCGAACTGATGAATGAATTCATTCAAGTTGTAGAACAATGAATAAAAATGTTTTGTTTTGGGTTTTTTTTTTCCTTCAAAGTCTACTTTGGCCTTTGATTCTTTTGCTACACAATTCATTACATGCTGTATGATTGTATATGGTTTCAAACTGTGCTTATATTTATATATAAGGATTTTTGGCTTGAGTTAAAAAAAAAAAAAAAAGTCAGATAACAAGGATGATTATGTATCGGGTGTTTCAGTGTCCGGAGTGTGTGTCAGCCCTTCCTGGCCTTTGTAGGCGTCCTTTGAGTGCATCAGTTTCACACTGAATATGAATCACCAACATCAGAGCAGAAAACTTACACCATCAAACGACAGAAAAAAAAAAAAGAAAAAAAAAGATCAAAAAACTAAGTAGTTTAAATATTTCCTGTGAGTTTGGGGGGAAATAAACAGAAGTTCTGAGTTGACAATCAACTTTCACTTTTTTTTTTTTAACTCCAATCATAGTAGATCATTAAGGTCAGCCTTGCGTGGTAATAGACGTCCTTTTATCTTTCATCAGTCATAAACCAGGCCAGAGAAAGAATTTTGCTGAATAGCATTTTTTTTTTCAAAAAGGCTTGTCTAGATGAGTTCAATTTGAAAGTGAGACTGCAAATACAGTACATTTCACGAGTTTACTCGTCCATTAAAGGGGTTTTCTGATGAACTTCCCTATACAGGCTACTCTCTGTAGAAATGGCAGCTTGATCCTTGCACACACACACACACACATACACACACACTGACACTTCATATTTCAAACTAAGCACACTGAGCGTACTTTGTCTGCAAGACGTTCTGTACTGTATTCACACACTTACTTGATAAATTCGAGAGCGTTCGAGAGCTGCTTCCCTACTGAGTCATCACATCTTACAATGTTGTGTAAGTTCAACCTGTAGTCGCATTCGTACTGCCTGAAAAAAAAAAAAACAGCAAATGAAATAATAGGATTAAGAGAATTGACTTACAAGAGCAGGTCACGAAAAGGACCCATTAGACATTCTGAAGACCATCCAGACGCTCTGTGATTTGAATCAAACGGGTTTAGTCTACAGCCAACAGACTCAGCTATAAACAATGTAAACTTAACTGACCTAAAGTGTTTTGTCTGTCAGGGATAAGAAAAAAATGTCTCTGGCTCTGACAAATAGACAAAATATTATTGTACACTTTTACATAATGTTCTTGAAGTAAATCTGTACAGAGGCAGGCGTGGAATTTCCCTGCATTCCATACACACATGCAAACATTTAAGAACTGCCGCACCTTTAGGTAAAATGTCAATGTTGAACTCAAAATATTGACTAATCATCAAATTGATGAAAATAGATGAAAAAAAAAAAGAAGTGATGAACCTTAGGAAGGATTCCTTTGCAGCATCCACACGAGAGACATGCTTGAGTGCTGCCTCCTAGTGGACAAAAACACAAAGTTCATTCAATTATCCTATTGACCGAGTCTATTTCTTTACATTAAAAAGCTGTACAGTTGTAATGTAAAAAAAAAAAAAAATCACTCACTCACTCACTCACTTGCTCACTCATTCACTCATCATCTAAACTCAGATTAATCCTGTATACAGGGTCGCAGGGGGCCTGGACCCTATCGACGGGGTGCCAATCCATTAGACTCGTACACGCTAGTGATGGGAAGTTCGAATCATTTTAGTGACTTTAACTCTTGTTCATCAAAATGAACAAATCTTTTTTTGAGTCATTTAGTTCATTTCATTCTTTTGATCAGAAATAAAATAAAATGTTACTTTTTCAATAAACAGACCCCCCCCCCACGTCTACATATGCACATTTTGACTATGGTTCCAATAATGAAAGTATTACAAAGCAGCTAAGGACATATAATTATAAACAATGAGCAGCTCACCTCTCATATCTTCTAGTCCACGCACACGGACCCTGGTAGGGAATCGAACCCGGACCCTGGCGGTGCTTCCGTACCATCTGTAAATAGTCATTAGTTAATAAAAAAACACGACCCATTCTTATTACCAATATTAGCAATCTTCGTTAAACTAACTTTAGACAGAGAAACACCACTAACAGGCCAGAGGAATTCCAAGTTATATTACATTTTCGTCTTATCTATAAAAAAATATTTAAAAAATTATAAAACAGCTCACAAATTAGATAATGGTGTCCATCTATCTTGTGGACTTTCAGTCACATTAGGTTTTAGCCAGTCATTATTTGGGGGGAAACCTGCAGTTAGTTTAAACTAGCTGTGTGCTGCAGTTTATGCTAGTTAGCTAGCGAAGCTGTTTGATACACGAGATTCATTATTCAAAACAAGAGCTGCAAATGAATAACATAATTAACTCATTAAACTTATTTTGGAATGCTTAGAAATCATTTGGCTTTTTTAATTTTAAAAATAAAAAAGTAAAACAGGGTTTGTTTTCACCCCACACTTCTTCATAAACTCAGGAAGCTAATCGAGTCAAAGTCAGAACAATGATTATGATTTTAAAATACATTAAAAAATATATATTTGCCCACATTTTTTATTTTTAAAATTGTTTTAATGAACCAAATTTTTTTTTTTTTAAAGCTAGGACTGTCTTTATATTGAGACACGGTTCGTTGAAATGCTATATGCTAATTTATTAAGTGGGGCAGATAAACAGATACGGTTCCTATTCGCCTCAATTTATTCCAAAAAAATTAATGTTGTTGGACTTTTTTTTATTTATTTATTTATTTTTAGTGGCTCTTTCCATCGTGGTGTTGCCACAGCGTTCAGTCCACACACGACTTGGATGCCGAATGCCCTTCCTGACGCAACCCTCCCATTTTATCCGGGCTTGGGACAGGCACTGCATGGGGTTTGGGTGTTGGATGGGAATCAAATCCAGGCTTTCTGCAGAGCAGGCGAGAAATCTACCACTGAGCCACCAATGCATGCTGAAGTAAATGAATACTTAGTATAAAATATTGATTTAAACATTTACTGCAGGTTCCTTGTTTCCACCACAAGAGGGCGCTCTTTCACCAGGAACATATCATTGACAATGAATGACATCCATTACAAGAGTTTCTCAATACAGTCCACTCCAACTAGACCACAATGTCTAGTTAGCTACCATTGGCGTGCACCTGAGCTCCGGTGTACTCAGCGTTAATGTATGATATATAGACTGGATTCTGAATTATTGGGCATTATTTTTGTATTTTTACACATCCGCAGATTGGTGTCAGGATTTCTGCTGAAGATAAGTGAAGTGGTTTTTTTAATTATCCTCGGCACATTTCACAATATTTCATCATCATCAGTTAGAAGTGTCGCCGTCTCCCAGCTCCAGGGTCTACGGTTTGCGGTTTGATCCTAAGCACAGGTTAGTTATTTTATTTTCCCCGTGTCAGTGTGGGTTTCCCAGCGTTCCCCGGGTTACAGTACCACCCACCTTCCAAAAACATGACCGTACAATGGACTGGTGACTCTAATATACCCCTAGTTGGGAATGTGTGTGTGTGTGTGTGTGTGTGTGTGGGCACAATGCCCTGAGATAAACTGGTCACCCGTCCAGAGTGTATTCCTGCGTCACACCCGGTGCTCCCGGGATAACGTCCTAATCTGTCGCAACACTGACCAGAAGACGATAAATGAATGAATGGTACGTTCTAGAATAACAAAAAGGTCAAAATTTATGTCCATCTGTTCAACCAACTGGACTCCACCTTAAAGAGCTTTTTATAAACGACCACTGTTGAGACGATGTCAAGCTGTAGACAATATAATTACGTGTGGTTCGGAGGTTACCCATGAACCAGAGAAGGTTGGTTGGAGAAGTCAGCACGTCTGCACGAGGAGGAGCTCTGGGGACCCTGAAACCCCTTCAGGAGTTTTGTCTTACATCTTTATGTCTCATTTATGTCACACAACGCAATCTCATGGACATTGACTCTGATGGAACGTAAATTAAATCTGTTATACAAGACTAAAGCTGCATTTCCAAGGAATCCGACTCATGACATGACATCCTCATATATATATCTGACATTTGGACGTAAATGAGAATGAAAATAATCATTTCATACTCAGGAAGTGGTCGTGTAGACTCAGCGTAGACTCAGGGCCAAACAGACTAAGCAGGATTTTTTATAATACTCATCAAATTGTATGTTTTGGAGTTTCCTAGAGAACTCGTCTTCTGTGCCTGCGGGGCCTCCAGTCATCTCCACCCTGTAAGAGACCACACAGTTTGGGCTCCACCACTGATATCCCTGACTCCAGCTATGGAGTGAACTTCTCCACTTATCCTCCCTGCCAACTGTGATGGTTAAGACCTCCAGCTGCGAATGCCACGTCTTATTTGTTTCTGCCAATAGAATGTTAAGCTTTGTTTTGAGCCTAGTGCAAACATAAAAAAGCAGCTACGTTTATTTATATGGACACATCAACGTAGCTCTAGTTAATGCTTTGGAAAGCAAATAGTGTAAGACAGGAGGTGTGTGTCGGGACTGTGATTCTGTAAGACACAGTAAAAAGACTGCAAGAGAGCAAGTTTTGATGCTCATATTTTCTGCATGTGCAAAAAATACACAATTAGTAACGATGAGGTCCAGAGTGCGGTGGCGGAAAAGTCCAGAGCATTTCATCCATTATTGTTTTTGAGGTTTTTAATAAACAAATATATACAGTATGGCTTAGGATTGTGCAGTATTAAGTGACGTATCCTTTTTTTCAGCACAAAATAGGTAATATGATGAACTGAATGATGTTCCTATGATTTTGATTTTGGTTTCATTTGCGTCATTTTTTTTTAATATTAAATGCACAAGACTGAAGTCTCCGCATTTAAACCCACCAGCAAGGCTTTCATATACAGTAAGCACATACCATATGTATATTCTATTTATTGTCATTGACCTATGCTGTGTTGCTGGTGTAGATCTGTTCAACTTGAGTTTAAAGGGTTTTAAATGAGTCACCTGAATTGATTTCGGAAAATAAAACCAAATAAATTTGTTAGAAAATATTAGTACAACTATTTATAAGATTTATATTTACAAATATATATATATAAGTACAAATGTAAAATGATTGCAGAGGTGAGATCAATAGAGATCAATCTGGACTCACCAGCCTCAACATGACCTTGATCCATCGCTTCCAATTGTCCTTCCAATAATGCGTTCGACAGTTCTTAACTCAATTTCAGTCTCCTTAGTTGCTTTCTTTGCAGCATCAATGAGATTTTACACTTAAAAAAAAAAGTCTTTCATTTTGGTGTGGTTCATTTTTTTCTCAGCTTTCCTGTTCTCTTCATGATGCAGTTACATGTTGACTTCCCTTCACTGGATATCTTCACCATCTTTACATTCTTTCCACTGCTCAATGCGTGACCTATGCCCGCCATAATACAGTCTTTTATGTTTTTGTGCATCTGTTGGATAAATCTTATTTTTGGCTTTTACTCTGGCTGTGCACTCTTTATTAAAAAAAAAAAAACAACATATTAAATGAAATGACCTACAGTAAATAAAGTGAACAAATGCTACATGAGAACTCCTGAGTGTTAAAATATCCTATTTCAAAATGACTATGAACAGAAATATTTCATCATCATAGTTACTGACTAAGTTGCCCAAACTGGTGAGTCAGGGGATCAAAGCCGCAGTACTAATAATTGAACTTTATCTCCAGTGTGGCAGGATGTCGTGCAGGGGGCTCGGTGTAGCTATATTCGGCAAAACCAAGAACCGTTGTCAGAGCGGACGTCAAGGCACAGGAAGTCAGGGTTAATCTATCATTTGTGATGGATAAAAATCTAAACCAGGAGCAAAACAAACCCAGCAAACACTAACACCAGTGCACAGCAACCCAAGTGACGAAGGTATTCAAAGCCTTTTGACAGAACAAGTGTATGTAAAAAAAAAAAAAAAGGACTTTTCATTAGTGAACTTCTTCTAGTCTCTCTTTCTCGTTCTCTTTTTGTTTTTCCTGTAACTGCAGTGTAGTAAGCTAAGCTCAACAAAATCCCCTACATTTCCATTCACCTCGTCTTTCTAGAGAGCCAGCGAAGTTTTATGTCACTTCCAGGAATGCCGTAAAACAACGACTAACTTAAAAATGGATCTAGATAAATATAGGAGGACATAAAAAAGAAGGCAAAACAACTTAAAAAAAAAAAAAACTTTAGGGCAAACTGCTCATTTCAGCATCTATAGTTTTCCAGCAGTGGTTTGAATTGATTCTAGAAACTGTACTGTAATTTTGTGGACTGTACTCGTTTCACATCCAAATGGAAACTGCAAACGCATGCTTTAAAACTCTAAGATCTCAGACAATGTTTGTTGTAATACTTCATATCTGATAATAATATTATTTTTTTTTTTAATGGTGAATCAACTGTGGACCAAGTCATCATCATTACACTGTATACAGTATGGCTTCATAAACAATAAAACAGATAAATAGATCCTACTGACACGCTCATGTTCAGAATTAGGAAGTGTAGCTCTGTTCCTTCCAATAATCTCTTTTGTTATTCATATTACCCCCTGTGCAGCATTTCCTCAAAAAGCATCTCGTCATCAGTCTGGGGTTTTCTGTGTTTTTTTTTTTGTTTGTTTGTTTGTTTATTTTTTTTGTTTGTTTATTTTTTTCCAACATAGACACACACGATATTGTACAAGGAAGTTGACCAGCATCCTCAGAGAAAAGCGATTCACAATTCGCAATACATCTCTGTGGTGCTGATCTCAGCATGACACAACTTCGGCATATACTGTAGGAAGCTCCATTCACAATGCACCACAAGTACAGTAGTGGTTTTTTTTTTTTTTTTTTAGCTTTCCCCTGTAGATAATTAGGGCCTGACATCCTACGTCCCTGCAGCAGATGGGACGAGAAATCATTCAGCACCATCTATTGTTCGAAACTGAAATAACAGTGAATCAATCGGCCATGAACAATGCTTCATTTAACAGAAGGGTTTTCCTGTAAGAAGCTGGTGATTCATCGCTGTACGGATGCTCTCTTCTAAGGTCTTTAAAATGACATGAACACAATGCATATAAGATGACAGACCAAGGTACTGGAGGCAGTGGTGGAATAATGCAGAAGAACAGATTTCACGCTAAAAAAAAACACACCCGTCTGTACTTTTGCCTTTTTATATATATATATTTATTTATTTATTTATTGAGCAACATTTTGTTGTTTGGTTCCCCGTTAAGCATCATAAAGCCATGCCACATTCTGTTCCTTTATCAGAATGAGGTACATTACAGTCAAATTACACTTACATTACACTCCTTGAAAGAATGGGCAAATCGATTAAACAAGGATTTAAACTACAATGATTAAAAGAAATGACATACATTCTGTAGTGTCGTGGCCTCATCCGCTTTATCCTGTATACGCGGTACATCCTGGACAGGGTGCATGGCCAATTTAGGAACGCCAGTTAGCATGTCTTTGGACTGTGGTAGGAAACCGGAGTACCCAGAGGAAACCCACCAAGCACGGGGAGAACATGCAAACGCCACATGGAATTGAAACTGGCCCGGGAATCGAACCCGGACTCTGGAGTTGCATGGCCAGTGCTAACCATTAAGCCACTGTGCTGCCATTTTTAAAGCAGTAGCACATAGCAAAATTATTATACGTACAATCACTGACCCCTCTCCCCCACTCCCCACTGGCCTCCTGCCAGTTTTCACATTAGTAATAATGATCTGTACCCGAGTACAGTATACCTGTACAGTATATTCACATTCTCCAATACAGTGTGAACCTATTTGGTTTGCGAACCTCCAATAAACGCAAAGAGATGAACAGCACAAGGAAGTCAACATTCACTCTATGCCTAATATTATTGCTATTTTGAGAAAGAAAAAAAAATATTTATATATATAAATAAATAGTTATTTATTTATTTATTTTTAAAGGCTCTCTTCCTAGGCTTCTTACTTTATCAGACATGGCTACACTTTTTTTTTTTTTTTAGGAAAAACCCAGTGCAATTTAAACAGAGGTCTACTTTTCGATTTTTTTGTATGGCCAGCTTTCATATTAATCGAAACCGTGCCCGAGTTTGCCTTACTGTTTTTTCGAGACAACCATTTCAAGTGCACTTCAGCACTGTATGTAGTGTATGCAGTATGTAGTGTATGCAGTATGTAGTGTATGCAGTATTCTTTTCTATGCTGTATGTGCTGTAGAGGGAACCTCAAATGCATAGACGCCACTCGACAGAACAAGGTGGTCAGGAAAGCAGAATCTGTGGTACTGTAGGCCTCCAGCTGGACTCACTGCTATCCGTTATCACCCAAATGAGGATGGAGTCTGGTTCCTCTCAAGGTTTCGCCACTGTCACCGTCGTCCTCAGCTTGCTCATCAGGGACAATCTTATCATTTTCATTCATACACATTTACATCTCATACAAACTTCAATAATTCTTTTGATTGTGTAAAAATTCTGTTTATCTTTACTTTAGTTATTCTATCTATCTATCTCTCTGCTCGGGCAGGAGACTGCTAGCATCTATTAAAACCACCAGAAGAAAAGCAGAAGTTGAATCTGGTCATCTCAGGGTCACAAATCAGTGCAGTGTGGGTTGCCTCTGCAACAAGTTCTATCAGACCAAGAGGACTGTTTTTCTCCAGCCAAACTTCAAAAAGAGTATAAATGCTACAATCCCAAGTGTATCCCCAGTGCCCAGGACAACCCTCGCAAATCAATCCGATAGCCTGACTGTAGAACATCACAAGGTGTTTTTAAGTGGATCTGGGAGCCACTTGACCACCCGGTTCATTGATATACTGTAGCTGTCACAATATTGTCAAAGTGGACCAACAACTGGTGGGATTTCAAACCTGACCCTGGCCAGATCACATCATTCAGTGAGGGAAGTGTGTGTGGACGATCCCTCTCAGATATGGTACTGCTCCCATGTTGACCCATGTCAAGCCTTAGAGGTTGACACCGCAAGACAAATAAGCCAGCAGTAGTTCCTTGGATAGTCTACATAAAACAAAGTTCCGATATGGAAAACCTTCCAAAGTACAGTACACCATTCTGCACATGTGTACTTGTATACTGTAATAGTTGCTGGGACGCACAAGCAAAGAACTCTTTAAGGCTCTAGATTTACCTAAAAACTTTTCTTTTTTTTTTTTTTTTTTTTTATCTACACGTATAAAAGATAATGAAGCAGTGCAGACAGCAACATCACTTTGTCCTCCCTCGTCCTAAAGAGTAAGACCTTGGCTTGTACCACATGCAGGAGTCTGGTAACATGATAATAATAAAAAAATAAATAAATAAAAAATCCCCGTGTCATACATGAACCTCAATGACGAGTGAAGATGTTTCAGTTTCAGAGGTTATTTCCAGTTCCATTTCACACTGGTTGATTCATTAGAATTTTCCCATACAATACGTCTACTCCCTTTGTCTTGCTAAAACAATGAGTAACTCAGAAATGTCTTTCACATGGGATGTTAGACAATAGTCGATGTTGAAAGAACATAAGAAAGCTTCTTTTTTTTTTTTGTATTAATTCTTCAGTAGTGTATTTGTTAACTATTATGACTTTTCAGACCCAAGTTAAAAGGTCTTCTTGCTTTACTCAGTGTGTTAACAAATAGTAACAAAAAAGGTTAAAAGGTTGACATTATGAAAATTGGGAGACCATTAGTACGGTAAGGGTGTTTTTGTTAGTTAAAATTCCTTTGATCATTTGATCATATGTAGAATGATTTTACAGTACGTAGAAAAGACTGAACATCTGAAATACATTCATAAAATTCAAAATTTTGCTAATCGTAGAACTTTTTTTCCTTTCTCTTAGCAACTAATTCGACATCATGGACAATACATGAAACCTGATTTCTGAGAGATAAACCTCAGGGAACCTACCGCTGATGCTACAGAACATAGTAAATGCACATACAGTATACAGTACCGTAGTTCATAGTAAAACAACGCATGGTGCAAAATAACTTTTCCAATCTCAGGGAGATTTTCCGTTAAATTGAGAATGTATCGAAAGATGCTGTATATTATGGCATGTCGTTTAGGAAAATATTCATGAGAGAACTTAATGAAAACTCTGAATATATTGAATGAAACATGAGAATATTGAATGGATTCCGAATATATTGATAGAAACTCTATGTATATTGAATGAAGATTCTGAATATATTGAATGAACTGTGAGAATATTGAATGAAATCTGAATATATGGATTAAAAACTGATATATTGAATGAAAAGTCTGAATATATTGAATGAAAACTCAGTATATATTGAATGAAACATGACGTCATCGAAACACAGCGCCATCTTTAGAAAGGAGAAACTTGGTTGCTGCAGTTCTGAGAAGTGGAGAGACGATCAACACATGGGTGAGAGCGTGTGCGGCTCAAAGTGGTGGCTCAAGCCGCACTCAGTATCAGACTACGGATGAAGAAATGTATTCGCTATTTCATGGCGGAAGTCCGGTCACAGACCGCCGTGAAGTTGGTTTTATATTGGACATTCGCCACACATTCAAGATTATTCCTTCAATATTTTGAGAAATAAACACACAAAAATGACAAATCACATATTTTCTTAATCTGGAGTGGACAGAGAAGCTACTACAAATAAATATATGTTTAGATCTTCTCCTGTTACAGCCTGCTGGAGCTAAACCTTTCAGAAACGCTGCTTACTGCCGCTTTATAGAGATGGAGTCACTAAGGGACCGTCTAAAAAGTGCATGACCAAGATGACAGAGAAAGACCTCACAGAACATCAAACATATTACACTGTTGGGCTACAGTATGGATTATTTGTTTATTTGTTTGTTTAATTGATTAATCATTATATTAATGTACATGTAAAAATAAATGATGACAATTCTTGTGCTAATAAAACAGATAATTTGTTAAATGAGAGTCAGGGTCTTTTTTTAATTATTTAAATAATAATAATTGTAAAGGTATGTATGAAAATGAATGCACTTTGGTACAGACTGAGTTGCAAAAAATGACAAATCAATCAAAATTGCTATTGAAATTTCACATGTAAAACCAACTGCACTATCACCTACTCTATCATTACTAATAACTACAACCATTTTCTTTGCAATATTCAGTTGAATAGTTTTTTTATTAATTTTTTTTTATTAATAGCTCTTTCGTTATGTGGATTACACATTTAAAACCTATTGTACTATAATCCACTCTATCATTGCGAATAACTATAACTATTCTTTTTTCAATATTCAGTTTAATAGTTTTTTTTTTATTGTTTTTTTATATAGAGAGTTTACAATCAATATATTCGGAATCCATTCAATATATTCAGACTTTTCATTCAATATATATAGAATTTCATTCAATATATTCAGAATTCATTCAATATATATAGAGTTTCAATCAATATACTAGAGATTTCAAAACTAAGAAAACTAAGAAATAACATATGGAATTAATTGTGTAAGTGTAATTACTGTATGTAACATCAACAGTCAGTTTTTATTCGGTTCTCATTCTCTTCTGGAGGTCAGTTTTTAAGTCACAAAGTCCAGCTGTTCTGGATCAGTTCTTGTAAGAACAGTATTGTGTCGAGTGCGTTTGTAAAACCCATCAAGCTCCATAATGAAACTGTCTCTCATGAAGATCTTCCCAGGAAAGTGAGACCAAAACTTACTTTAGCTCTGCTGCAGAGGAGAAGCTCATTTAGAGTCACCAGCCTCAGTATGCTTTTGAAGTATGCTTTCAGTATTAATTTACTGTGTATAAAGAAATAAAAGGAAATAATAATAATAATAATAATAATAATAATAATAATAATGCCTAATCAGACCTTCATCAAGAAAAAAACCGATTACAGCTCGTGATGGACTTTTGTGGCGGTAGAAATAAATACCGTATGAACGGGAATAAGCAATCCTGTGATGCTGAATTGCTTAGAGATTAGAGAGTGAGGGCAACCCTGAGGTCTAAAAACTGACACAGTCCCTGGACGATTACTTTTTCCATGGAAGAAAAAAAGCATACTTTTTTTTTTTTTTTTTTAATGTTTCAGCACGTCATTTCAGCAAAATGAGCAGATGTTGTGCAGATATGTGCAGAATGGTGGGCCAGTGAGTTTAGTCTAGCAGCAGTAAGTGAAATGACTGAGGCTTTCCCCAGATGTGGATGTGGTTACCATTAAAAATAAAGGTCTTTAAATTTTGATGGGCCAATACTTTTTAGCTCATGGACTCAAGGACCCGAGTTTGGACTGACACACGAAGGTGTGTCAGTCCAAACCGACTGTTACAGAAGGTAACTTAAAAAATGGAGCCTTTTGATCTTTTTTTTTATTTATATATATATATATAGATCTGTCAACGTCTAGAGCGCTAGAGATAAACTAAACCACAGTTTAGAAATGAAACATGGCTGATTGACAACGATTGTAGTAAAATGTCGGCCTTCCTTTTTTAATACCTATAATCCTCCATGCCGTTATTGTGAAGTTCATACTGAAATTTGCTTCCTTTTTTTTTCGCTCATTGGAAAAAGTATTGGCACCCTACTGTTTTGGGAGAGTCCGAAGTCAAATTTGCTCGTCCTTATCATTAAAAGCATAATATTCGCATGCTGCCTTTCCAAACCTTTTTTTTTTTTTTTCAAAATTATTTCTTTCAATCATGAATAATGTATATTTTTGTACGAATCCCGCCGCAAGTTAATCATAAACGTCCTCATATGATATAAGTTTACTTCTCTATAGGACACAGTAGGGCAATCAGCCACAATATAATGGCTGTATGCTGCTCTCGCACACAGTGCAAGCTTTTTTTAGGGGTTGTGAGGAAACCACAAAACTGCACGGAAGTTAAAGAGACATTGAAGCAAGACTAAAAGAGAAAAAGGCAGAGAGAGAGAGAGAGAGAAAAAGAAGTACATAAATAGCTCAATTTTTTTCTTTTTATGATTGTGGCGATTTATATGATCATGTGAACATGCTGTTGTACTGTTGTATGTTCAACATCAGTGGTGTAGCATTCGTTTAAACTCAAAACACTCAAGAAAACCTGCAACCTTGAAACTACCGTCTGGACATGTGGTGGGCTGCTGAATTTCTGCAGTGGGATCTTCGCTCTAACCACAAACATTGAAGTCATACACAGATGGGTGATGGAGCTACAGTTAATGTATACATGACATAATTGTTGACTTTATTTATATATGTGCCATCACACGCAGATGTGAAATTATAGCTTTCACTGCTGCACGTATATAAGCAATTCACCGCATATCGTAATGTGTATGTGACAAATAAAATTTGAATTTGAATTTGTATAAGATCCAAATGTTTCATAGCTGCACAGCACAGTGATAGCCTGCTGAAACTAGGGCACCAACTAGTAACAATACCAAGAATGCTAAAGATTTTATAGGAAATTAAAGGAGTTTACAGTGAGAACAGGATTCACAGGAAGACAGCGACCAGAGTTCTGGATCGAACCTGGGAACCAGGAGCCGAGAGACAAGAGAGTACCGCTACTCACTGCAGGAGGATAATGAACAGTGTGTATCATCAATTTGGTAAAGTTTTATTTCATGTAACTAATAATTGAATATTATTATTTTTTAAGCATATCAGGTGATGTGTATTTGTGTAATGAGGAAGGGTGTGTGACCTAAGGAGATCGACACCCTATATCAAGGTGTGCTTAATTATTAGGCAGATTGGCATAATAAAGCCAAATGGGCCAAAAAGGAGATTGAAATAAATCTGAAAAGTCAAAAATTGTTGACAAAAGTGCTCGCTCTGTCATCCACAGATTGCTATTTCGACTCGCGGGTGATGCTACACCGTCTGTAACCTCTCGCAGCCGGAGGCCTGGAGAGAGCTGTTTGGCCGAGCTCTTTCAAAGGGGAGGGATAAAAGGTACTTTGCGCTCTAACATCAATCACGGCTCTACCGCCAGTCACGAGCGTCTGTAAGCTCACCCAAGTGGAAAGAGGCGGATAGAACTGTCCTCCGAGTGTGTTACACTGTCCCCAATGGCATGTGAGCAGTTCGAAAAGATGGTGTTGGCAGGCATCATGTGGTTCGGAGGAAACGCGAGAGTCGTCCGCTGGTAGTAGTAGTAGTAGCCTTGATGCGGGAATTTGGGAGAAAATCAGGGGAAAACAAACTAAGATAAGCTAAGATATGTTAGCATATGCTAAGATATTTTCTGTTATGATTAAAGAACATTTTGTTGCAAATAGTCAACAGGGTCACAAAGAAACAATGCATTTAATGTTCTATTTTATATCATTAACCATTTGAGCAGTTGAGGGTTAAGGGCCTTGCTCAAGGGCCAAACAGTGGCAACTGGGTAGTGCTGTGGTTTGATCCTGGGACCTTCTGATCAGTAGACCATCACCTGAATCCCTGAGCTACCCACAAACCCGTTTCCCTCCAGTGCTGCCATATTCCATAACTGCAACCTACCTGGAGTACCCAGAAGTACAAGATGTTCAGTGCTCAGAGACATAATCAAGGTAAGGAACGCTGAAAAACCACCTCACAAGACACAAGACATGTTAGGTGAAATGTCAAGACGGCACGTGGTGTAGTAGTTAGCACTGTCGCCTTGCACCTCCAGGGTCCAGGTTTGAATACCGGCCAAGCTCGATTCCCATCTCCGCGTGCGTGGAGTTTGCATGTTCTCCCCGTGCTTAGTGGGTTTCTTCCAACTGTCCAAAGACCTTCAGATTAGGCTAATTGGCATTCCCAAATTGTCCATAGTGTGTGAATGAGTGATAGTGTGCCCTGTGATAGATTGGCACCCTGTCCAGAATGTACCCCTCCTCATGCTCTAAGCATCTTGGGATAGGCTCTAGCCTACCACACAACCATGAACACAGTATAAAGCAGTATAGAAGATGAGTGAGTGTATGGACTAATGAGATGAGAGTGGATAGGCACTTGGCTGGATCAGTAACAAGCACAGACACACACACTCGGCGCAGGCAATTTGGGAACGCCAATTAACCTAACCTATAGTGGTGGTGTAGTAGGACCGTCAGAGGAAACAGGAGTACCCGAAGGAAACCCACCAAGCACGGGGAGAACATGCACACTCTATGCATACAGTATCGAACCCGGTCCCTGGAGGTGCAATGTGACAGTGATAACCACTATGCCACCATGGCTAAAGCTGTGGCATGCAAATCTTCTGCAGAAAACAGAAGTTAGCACGCTGGCATGTTCTTTGCGCATTTTTTTTCTTTTTTAGTCTTAACATCATGAGAGAAAAATAGACGGTTGAGGAAATGGCTTCTGCAAACTACACTGTGCACAATTATTAGGCAAGTGAGTATTTTGACCAAATCATCATTTTATGCAATTTTCCAACTGCAAGCTGTATAAACTTGAATGTATTGGCAGGCAGTAGCGGTTCAAACGGTTAAGGCTGTGGGTTATGATGTTACTGATTGGAAGGTTCGAGGGATTGAGAGTTCAAACCCAGGCACTGCCAAGTTTCCACTGTTGAGCCCTTGACAGGCCCTTAACCCTATCTGTGCCAGCGGAACTGTAACTTTGATGACGCCGAGCTTTGATCCCAGCCTCCTAACTAGGGTATGTGAAAAAATAATTTCACTATGCTGTAAGGTACATGTGACTACTCACTCACTCACCATCTATACCGCTTAATCCTGTATTCAGGGTCACAGGGGGCCTGGAGCCTATCCCAGGAGCCTTCAGGCACATGGCAGGGTACACCCTGGACAGGGTGCCAATCCATCGCAGGGCACAGACACACACATACTCACTCATTCATTCACACACTACGGCCAATTTGGGAAAGCCAATTAGCCTAACCTACATGTCTTTGGACTGTGGGAGGAAACCAGAGAACCAAGCACGGGGAGAACATGCAAACTCCATGCACAAAGAGACGGGAATCGAGCCTGGCCGGGGATTGAACCCAGACCCTGGCGGTGCAAGGCGACAGTGCTAACCACTACACCACCGTGCCGCCCTACATGTGACTAATCATTGAATAATATTATTATTTAAGCATATCCGGTGATGTGTATTTGTGTAATGAGGAAGTGTGTGTGGTCTAAGGAGATAAACAGGTGTGCTTAATTATTAGGCAGATTCTTTTCCTCTGGAAAAATGGGCCAAAAACTAAATCTGATAAATCAAAAATTGCTCCGCAGATTACCAGTTCGATTCCCGGGTGATGCTGTAACCTCTCGCATGCGGAGGCCTGGAAGAGATCATTGGCCGAGCTCTCTCAGAGGGGAGGGATAAAAGGTAATTTGCGCTTACGCCAATCACGGCTCTACAGCCAGGCACGGACGTCTGTAAGCTCATGCAAGCGGAAGGAGCGGATAGATCTGTCCTCTGAGTGTGTTACGCCGCCCCCGGTCACGGTGCGTGAGCAATCTGCAGTTCGGAGGAAACACACAAGAGTCTTCGGCCCTCCCTGACTGGTACAGTAGTTGTAGCCTTGATGGGGGAGTTTGGGAGAAAATCAGGGAAAAATCGCGAAAAACAAATCTTTCAGAGGGATGCAGCGCTTTTGAAATTGCTAAGATATTTTCTGGCATGATTAAAGAACCATCAAAAGTTTTGTTGCAAATAGTCAACAGGGTCACAAAGAAACTTAGATTTTATGTCATTACACATCTCAGGGTTAAGGGTCTTGCTCAAGGGTCAAACAGTGGCAACTGGGTAGTGCTGTGGTTTGATCCTGAGACCTTCTGATCAACCACTGATCTACCCACAAACTAACTACCAGAAACGCGTTATCCACCAGTGCTGCCATATTCCATAACTGCAACCTACAGTACCTGGAGTACCCAGAAGTACAAGGTGAACTCTGTGCTCAGAGACATGGCTGAGGTAATGGCTGAACACAACACAAAATACAAGACATATTACTGTAGGTGATATGTCAAGACTTGGTCAAAAAATATCTGAAGACAGATTTTCCAAAGGTTGTATGGACTGATGAGATGCGAGTAACTCCTGGTGGATCAGATGGATGGACACATGGCTGGATCAGTAACGAGCACGGAGCTCCACTTCGACAGGATGGAGGTGGTGCTATTAAAGATGAGCTAGTTGGACATTTTCGGGTTGATTATGGACCCAAAATCAAGTCCCAAACCTACTGCCAGTTTGTTTCGAAGACACTTACTTCAAGCAGTGGTACAGGAAAAAGTCTGCATCTTTCAAAAAGACCATGATATGTATGCAGGACAATGCTCCATCGCATGCATGGTAGTACTCCACTGCATGGCTAGCCAGTAAAGGTATTAAAGGTAGACAAAGAATACTGACTTCTCTTCCTCATCTCAAAGGATCGAACCCGATTGAGAACTTGTGGGCCCTTCTTAAACGGGAGAAAACAGTACACATCTCTGAACGGTCTCTGGGAGGCCATGGTTGCTGCAGCACAAAAAAGTTTTCAGTTGTTTATTTGTCTCACTTTAATAGATAGAAATAGAAGATAATAAAGAGAGATGGAAATTTTGTGGCCGAGGAGTTGTTAAGTATAGTTTTGGAATGTGTAGTCTCATATGTGTGTGTGTTTGGAATGAACAAAAAGCTGCTTTGAAACAGATCAGGGTGATGCAGTAACAGGAAATGGTGCAATACTGTTTAAGAAAAAACAGTAAACCATGGTTTATTGAAAGAAGAAGCCATCCATATGAACAAATTGTGGTTTTCTAGTTTGATTAAATGGTTAATTTCGTCTGAAACAGTCGGGAAGCTAAGACGTCACAAATAACATCAGCACTTAATGTCGTTCTGTTTGAGAAAATTTCACTTTTCTTTAAGTTTGCTTTAATGATCAAATCCAAAACCTACAAATGTCATGTCATGTCAGGTCAGGTCAGGTCAGGTTATATGCTAAGCTTAGGCAAGACTATTGAAGGTACGGTATTGGTGGAACGCTGGTCTCACATGAACTCTAAGTTAAAAAGAATATATACATTTTTTGCTAATATCAGATTTTTTTTTAAACGTCCAAATCCATTTTATAAACTTGTGTGAGTTATTATAACGATTCTGGAATTTGTGAATTTCTGCTTTCGACATAACCAGGAATCTTTTGTTGCCAATCACAAGCTAGCTCTTTTCTCAGGCTAACGATGTAGCAAAAGTCCAGCAAAAGCATTTACACGTACAGAAATTCACACAGCTGCATTCATTCTATGTAAACATCATCACATCACCTTTATAAGCTAAAATAGAAAACTGCAGCTAAATGTTTGCAGGACATTACTTCAGACTGAGAAACTCTCCAGAGTGCTGCAGATGGGAGCTGGGGTTAGCCACTGAGCTCAGGCTAGTGTTGTGGGTTGTTGTATAACCGTTCAAAGAAAAGAAAATAGAGTAAAAATGTCGGATGGAAAAGACCGCGAAAGGCCACCCACAGATAATGTGAAACACAGCTGCTTTAGAGCTCTATACAGACGAATTCTGGACAGGTACGGTTTTGCAAACAACATAAATTCACCCTAAAGTCTGGAAAAAATTATACTTAATGACTAGAGCAAAAGTCAGGGCTTTTGCAGCTCATAGACATAACAGGACAGGCAGGTACACGCTGGACAGAGTGCCAATCCATTGCAGGGCACACACACATACAGTACTCATACACTACAGGCAATGTGGGAGGAAACCCACCAAGCACGGGGACAACATGCAAACTCCATGCACACCGAGACGAGACTCGAGTCTGGCCGGGAATCGAACCCAGTGCAAGGCAACAGAGATACCCAGGTGGTGATTAGTTTTCCTTAATTGCGGCTGTGGCAATGCCGCCGTCTAATTCACATCACAGGTTTATACGAATGCTCTTGTCGTAATACAATATCGTTTCCAGAGTAACAACTCATTCAGAGGGACCAATAATTTTGAAGATGTTCTTTATCTAATGAAGGTTTATAATCATTATGTTGTCTTGTAAAGATGTGTTTATTTATTAGTAATGGAAGGAGTCTCCAGTATCAGTGCTTTATCACAGCCGGCACAGGAAACTCTCAAGGATTTGTCTTTGAGGGAAGGTGAGGAACCGACTACAGAATTGCTATCACACATTATTCTAGCGCAGTGTTTCTCAACCCTGGTGCTGGATATTTTAATGTTCTCTCTCTCTCTCTGCTCTATCACACCCATGTCAATTCAGGAAAAGACTGAATTTAACTGATTATTTGAATTAGGTGTGCTGGGAGATGAGAAAACACTAAAATGTGCAGGGCATATACAAGGCCACGGTTGGGAACCACTGGTCTCTAGCAGGAATGGACTTGTTCATGGATTTTTTGCTAAACTTAATTTGAGTAAAATGGATTTATATATATATATATATATATATATATATATATATATATATATATATAATTAACAAACAAAACAAAATGTAGTTTTTTTTATTATTATTACTGTAGGATAAGAGGAATAACACACCACCCTATAGTTGATTTTTTTCCCCCATAACTGCACATCGCATCATTTGCAGCCTGGCCAAAAACAAAAAGAAAGTCACACACAATAATATTTATTTTGACCCTACTTTATTATGGCCAATTGTGTAAAAAATATTCCTCATGCCTCCAAAACCACTATTTCACAATCTGAGTCCTTTAGTCTGCCGATACCATCAGAGATGAACATGTGATAACCTTGTGAGTACATTCAGGTCGCCAGCTGACTCGGGTCTAGACCTGAGTCACTGAAGTGTCCCCAGATCATAACCCCGCCTCCAGGGGTTTGTACAGTGGACACTATGCATGATGTGTGCATCGCTTCATGCGCTTCCCTTTTTTTTGGAATAGGCTCAATCTGGACTCATCAGACCACATGACCTTTTTCTCTGTGCCGTCCAGTCTTTATGCATTTTAGCAAACCGAAGTTTTTTTTTTTTTTTTCGTGATTAGTCTCACAATCCAGTGGTTTTCTTATTGTCACACAACTGTTTAGTACTGTAGCAATCCTGTAAGTTCCCATCACAGTGTGTGTGAACAAAATAATTTTTTTGATAGTATTATCATCTATGTAATGCATTGGGAAAGGTGGGTCCCCTTAAACCACCACCCTACTGGTTTGGCCATCAAAGTCCTTGTAAATCACAAAAACCAGTATAGGTGTGTGTGTGTGTGTGTGTGTGTGTGTGTGTGTGTGTGTGTGTAGAAATGCTTGTAGTTTCTCTATTAAACATTCAATGCTCTGATTTCCATTTCTTTTATTTGATGCAACTACACTAATCGTTTAAGTAATCTCTAATCACGGTCATCGTTCTTCACAAAAAAGGAACTACTGTATGGTTCTGTACAAAACAATAAAAGGTACAGTAAAGGTACTATCCTAATGCCTAAAAAGGTCATTTTTATGTCTTCACTCCATTTATATTCTTTCATCATGCTTATTTATAAAGGCATTGGCTAACTGGCCCCTCAGTCTGTCTCTCTGTCTGTCTGTCTCTCTGTCTGTCTGTCTGACTAACCTCACACAAATTGTAGCCTACGCTCCGTTGTGCTCATTAAATGTCCCCTGAAACAACTCCTTTTATGTTCCCTTACAACAATAAGAATTATTCAACGGATATAAAAAGAAAGAAGAAATGACACGTCGCGAGCCTCAGAGCGGATCCTGTTTGCACTCCGCTCGATCCTGAAACTCGCAGGGAAACAAAACAAATGCAGAATTCCGTATCTAATCAAATCTCCACAAATCCCTCCTTGCTTTTTCGATGTCCCTCCCAGTTACATCCTCCTTCAGTGAGTCATGTGGCTGTAATGTTCTAAACCTCTTTGTTGCTTCTGCAAAAGGGGTAAGTGCATCACGTACACTGATGCCGTGGTCAGTGAATGGAAACCTGGCAACTCTGTTGCACCGTTTCTGCAGTGTAAGCATGTGCACAGAAGAGGTTTCCCTTAATTGAAGGAAACGCCACAGCAGGATGAAGTTCAGGTTCTTTACACTCTGTTGGAATACTACGTAGAGGACAGGGGCTTTTTGGAGTACAAGAACTTAGATGGTAAGTGTTGTATGACTTTCACCCCAATATTAACACATTTGATCTGAATTCATTTCTAGATGATGGTTGATTTTTTTTCAAACAGAAGGAATTTTGTTGAAAGATTTCTGCTTTCTTATAAATTCCCACCAAGATTCGAGACTGTACTTCTATGGAACATACCATAAATGATTATGAAGTTTATGCTACATACTACAGTATTTTGAGGCATATTCAGGCCCTTACCCGTGTACTTACAGGCATGTGTACAGTATGATTTAAGCTGTTTATTTAAGATCAGGTTGTAAGAACTTGTTTTACTGTCAACCAGGAGAAGATTAGACCGTCCACTTAACTCCTAAGAGACTCCCAAGAAGAAGTAAGGCGCTCGGATCTCCAAAGTCCCTCGATCGTCCCGCAAACCCGTCTGGAAACCTCTCTCACCGGGAGCACCCGGTCTCAAGCGTGTCTTCTCCTTTTTTTGTACTGTACTGCCTCCTGCTGGAGCAATGCAAAACAAAGAAATACTCGACCATTACAATTACACTGGAAAACTGGACAATCGGAACAACACCACGGGGGCTTTTTTAAGTCCTGAGAAAGTGGTGTTCCTGATCATATGCAACTTAATAGTACTGGAAAACGTGATAGTCCTAATAGTCATCTGGAAAAACCACAAATTCCACAGTCGCATGTACTTTTTCATTGGGAATCTGGCGCTGTGTGACTTGCTTGCCGGTGTGACGTACATTGTAAATATGTTGCTGTCCGGGGAAAGAACTCTTCACCTTTCAATAACAACGTGGTTCATACGCGAAGGGAGTGTATTTGTAGCTCTGGGAGCGTCCATCTTCAGTCTGCTGGCTATCGCCATCGAAAGGCATCTGACCATGATTAAAATGAGACCTTACGCCTCTACCAAGAACTACAGAGTGTTCCTGCTCATAGGGACATGCTGGCTGGTCGCTGTGACTCTCGGAGTGTTGCCCATCCTCGGCTGGAACTGCCGAAAGAGTCTTCCCCACTGTTCGGTCATTTTACCTCTCTATTCAAAAAAATATGTGGCGTTCTGCATCAGCATCTTCACGGCGTTGCTCCTGGCCATTTCCGTACTGTACGCTCGCATTTACATCCTGGTGAAGTCCAGCAGCCGCAAGGTGACGAAGCACAGCGACTCTGAGCACGCCATGGCCTTGCTGCGGACGGTCATCATCGTCGTCGGGATATTCATCGTATGCTGGATGCCACTTTTCATCCTCCTGCTCACCGATGTGGCGTGCAAGCCGAAGCAGTGCTCCATCCTGCTCAAAGCTGACTGGTTCATCTATCTGGCCATGATCAACTCGGGTATGAACCCCGTGATCTACACACTGGCGAGCAAGGAGATGCGAAGGGCGTTTTTGAAGCTGCTGTGCGGATGTTCCAAGTACTTGAATGGAGAAGGCAGCAGGAGTAAGAGCTCTAGTCAGGGTCAGAAACCAGCTGAGGATCAGGGGAAATAAGGGAACGTTTGTCACTTAACCATCACAGAAACCTCAGACTTCTGGATCCAACAGTCCATGTAATTCCAGAGTTCATCATCGGAACAGAGGATCGAGTTTTCCGTTTTGGCCTACGTCACAGAGGCAGCTAACGACTCTGACTTCTGTATTCACCAAAACATACGTCCAATTAACGACTCTTATACTTCTGTGCTTCATGAACACCACATAAACACTCAAATCACACATCAAACTGCCAATGTACTGTATATCTTGTTTGTGTAACTAAAATCTATTTACCACCTTTTAGATTCTCTAAATGCATGCTTATTCTAAACTCGGACGCCGACCCTGAAATCGTTCTTGCCAGGAACAAGGAAACATTCGAAACAAGACAAAATGACATCTTAAACCAGAATGGAAAGTTAAACCAAGTCTTAAGTCTTTTTTTATTTGACATTTTTTTGCTTGTTATATAAAGTATCTTGTATCTTGCATCTTGTAATTTCTTTGTCCTGGATTAGTTATTTCTGCACAAGAGGGCTGGCAAAACGGTTTGTCCAGACGGTTGTGGGGAAAAAAAAAAAAAAAGAAACACAAGCCTAGAAACAGGTGTAGACTCAATAATGTAGCTTGAATTTAGACCCAGTTTCACATTTCACAAAAATTCCTTCTACTTCTACATCAGTCAGCTGTAACATTACAACAAAGAACATTACGCCAAGTATTGAGTACAGTAGGTTCCTCTTTGTGCAACCTGGACAGCTTTGGCCCTTCGGGGCATGACTCCACGAGACCTTTTGTGGTGTGCGGTGGTGTCTGGCACCAGAACAGTGGCGACGGATACTTGTGATGCTGTGACTTACATGGTGGGTCCACTGTAGATTGAACTTGTTATACTGGTGCATCCCATAGCTGCTCGATTATAATGGGATCTGGAGAATTTCTAATTGTAGAGCAATGATCAGTTCTGTGGGAACGGATCGAACCGGACAGGCTGGCCTTTGGTGCCCGCAGGCATGGGTGAGCCTTGGAGCCAGTTTACTGCTATATAATTCATAACCATTGTTAATGTTGTGTGTTATATGTTATGGCCAGTACAGTACGGTATACTGTAGAACAGTATACCATCTGCACATGTTCTAATATCGGATCATTTTTATATTCAAGTGTATAATCAATTTAGAATTGTTCTTTAAAGAGACGTGATGTACAGTAGCCATTTAGGAAGGAGTCTCCAGTGTCAATGCTTTGTTTTCAGAGATGAGAAAGGGAATGGAAAAGAGGGCGAACAACTGATTCGCAAATGACGTTTAAAACGTATCACAAAATATAAAATATGACGTAGAATTTTTTAAGCCCAATAAATAAATAAATAAATAAATAAATAAAATAATAAAAAGGAATACTATAATTCAGGAATAATCAGGATGGTACAGTAACATGAAAATGGATCTTCTCTCCTGATTACTTTCCTTCAACCGTACGCTCCCAAGGCTGGTATCCTTTGCATGAAGAACGAAGCATTTCTGATCGCTGTCATGCGACGGGACTGCGGGCACAGCTTAGGCGCAGATTCAAAGATGAAGATTTTGGATTATAAACAAAACCGAAACAGGAACAAGAACAAGGAAACATCACTAATCCAAAATAGATAAATGAATCAGTCAACTTAACAGCATCAACAAACACACTGCAAGAGCTCACGCCATGCCTGCAGTTCCTTTTTCGTGACTGTCACGATCGGTGCGATATTGCATACTGCTGTTTAATATTAGCATTATAAAACACTAAGATGTTGAGTTCTGATTGCAACACCGTGTAAGTGGTTTTACATAAATCTAGTGCTTTGAATAAAGCTAAGTTCAGGATCTATAAGTAAACAAACAAAAAAAAAGAATGTGTTGTGTATTCATCACATGGAATATGCCAGAGGTGTGTGTGTGTGTATGTGTGTGTGTGTGTGTGTGTGTGTGTGTGTGTGTGTGTGTTCAGACAGTTTATCACACGTTGATCCAGTTACCCAAACACACAGAGTTGGCTCCCTCTGCTGCCCCTAGACATGAAGTTCAGGTCTGTTTCTGGTTTTCAGTCCTTTAGGTTGATAAACCTTCCTCCAGAATTCAGGACCATCACACCAACCATTTGTTGATTACTCACTCCATCACTCTATACACATCATTCTCTATACTACCCCAGGATACACCCTGGGAACACCACTTAGTCTTATCTTTGGACTGTGGGAGGAAACCGGAGTACCCGGAGGAAACCCAGCAAGTACGGGGAGAACATGCGCACACAGACCCCGGGGTGGGAATCGAACCCGGAACCTGGAGGTGCAAGGTGCACAGTGCTAACCAGTAAACAAACTATAACAAACTATATAAGTCGAAGGTGGGTGAAGTACACAAATCCTGTTCGTGAGTAAAAGTAAAGACATCCCAGGTACAATAGTACTGAAGTAAAAGTTGAAATTCATTTCCACTTGCAATTCTACTTACGAAAGTACTTACCTACAGTACAAATGTATTTAAAGTATTAAAAGTACTGAGCGCGTACACTGCCTTACGAAAGTATTTATACCCCTTGAACTTTTCCACATTTTGTCACGTTTCAGCCACAAACGTAAAAATGTGTTTTATTGGGATTTTCTTTAATAGATGGTATAATTGTGAAGTGGAAGGAAATTGATAAATGGTTTTCGCATTTTTTTTACAAATGAAAATCTGAAATTTTTAAAATCTTTTTTCTTCCAGTTAACAATTATGCGCCGCTTTGTGTTGGTCTATTACGCAAAATCTCAATAAAAGCACATTTACGTTTGGGGTTATAAGGTGACAAAATGTGGAAAAGTGCAGGGGGTGTAAATACTTTTGCAAGGCACTGTATTAGCTCACAGTACCCTTAAAGTCATAGTAATTCTCTCTCTCTCTCTCTCTCTGTACGTCCTGATCGTGAACGTGCTAATTCGTCTCTATACGCGACCTTCTCTGCCACCTTTTCAAACACACGCTACTGTACGTGGTTACAACTGACACATCATATGCAGTTATGCATAATAACCTTATTACTTGGCCATATTACTGCTTTAAATACGATGCACCACTACGATGCAATGTGTGGAGTATAAAGTACAAATATTTGCTGTAGGATGTACCGTAGTAGGGTAAAAGTAGAGTAAAAGTTAGTAAAACCTAACCATTAATAAAACTACTCAAGTAAAGATACTGTACAGGAACTATGTACTTAAGTACAGTAATAAAGTAAATGTATGTGCTTACCTTCCACTTCTGATAACTGCAGACCGGCTTCATGGTTAATATGAACAAGTATAAACACACCAGTGTGTAGAGAATGTGTTGATCTTTCATGATGCATTGCGGCAAAGCCATTGGCGTGATGTAATATTGACTTTGGAATAAATATATCAGACTGTGGACAATATAAAGCGGTTAACTCATCTGGTATCATGCAAAAAGGCTTCTTATGCACTTCCAGTGAAGAAGCTTGGACACACCTTCAAATTCAGTAGTTTTTCTTTATTTTTATTATTTTATCTGCTCTGTAGAACAATACTGAAGGCATCCGAAAAATGAAAAAAGAAAAAAAAAAGAATCTCCTGTGAACGTTTGAGACGTTTCTGCTACTCGGGCTCTGGGAAGCGTTCGCGCCGGCTCTAATCTCAGCTGCTGTTGGTTAATTGGCTGTTAATTTCTGAGGCTGAGGACCGTAAATGAGCTCATCCCCTGCGGCAGAGGAAAGCCGTGATCTCATGAGAGCCGGATTCATCCTAGCTGGTTTGTTACAGTTAAACTGGAAATGCTGTACATTCTTGTTCTCGTAATTCTCGCGGTTTTTCCAGACGGACTGACCTTCATGTCATAAAGGAGTGATGGACTGTTGTTTCTCTTTACTGAACTACATCATTCCGCAATGTCATTTCATACTGGAGTTTTGATGTCATCAGTATCGCTCTACACTGTAGAAAATGAAAACACTGAATTAAAAATCCAGGTGTGTCCAAACTTTTGACTTTTGGTCTTAAACTTCGATTATAGAATAATCATCAACTTCTGCCTGTGTGGAACCTTTGGCATGACACATAAGGAGTGTCAAAGTAGGTAACCCCACTGGAACTCAGGTCTACCTGGACCTGTCATCGGTGCACACATCCGCACAGCCTTGCTCCAAACCTACCCATGAGGGCGGAGCTTATAATAAGAGCAAAGGGGGAAGAAACCTGGAATGAGATGTTCATCGTTCAACGACGTACAAGTGTGATGGTTCGGTGTCCACACATTTTCAGCTCTATAGTGAGTAAGTGTATGTGTGTATAACAATAAAACAGTTTCAAAACTTTTTAGCGTACAAATATGCATCCAGCCTCAAATCGTCAAAATTCAACAAATTTGTTGGTTATAAAGTAAAAAAAAAACAAAAAAAAAACAATATTGTAGCAGATTGTTAAATGCATACATGAATGGTTCTCAGTGTATTGTAATGCATTACATTAAGTAAAAAGTTGTATATTCAATTGTTATATACAGTATTAGTTCATTGTAAAAGGGCTTTGAAACTGTTTTACTTGTTAATCAGAGGTGGCAGAAGGACACAAACACAAAACCCAAGTAAAAGTACAAGTAGAAATATGACTTCAAATTTTTGCTCAAGTAGAAGTACAAAAGTACATGTACGCCACGTAGAAACGGAATCGTCTGGCTAGCTATCGATCGCGCTACTGATAAACGATATTTTACACGCTTTGAAATCCTGACTGAAGTGGATCACATGAGTGTGAAAGTCTGTGAACGCGAACGAAAAGCGGGTAACATTGTTAATGTCTGTCGTTACTTTTGGTAGCTTAGCGAGGTACAGTACAGTAGTTGCTAACGTTGCCAACCTTTCTAATGCTACACAGTTAAACATCGGACGGGAGCTGATCAGTTTGATTTATACACATTTCATACTCATTTCCCTTATTTACTTTGGGTTCTGTAAAGCTGCTTTGCGACAATGATCGTTGTTAAAACCGCCATACAAATAAAATTGAACAGAATTGGTCCGTTGCCCAGGTAACTGTCAATCACTTTGATGTTCTAAACCAGGATGTTGTAAACAAGGACCGCTTGGATTGGTGGAATGATATTGTATGAAGTCCTATGTTTAGATTATAAAATTAATGCATGAAAAGTAGAACGGAGCAAAAGTACAGGTTTTTCGTTTCAAAAATGTAGTGAGTAGAAATAAAAAGTATCATATATGAAAAATACCAAAGGAGAATTGGAAAGTCAAGATACAGGAGAAAATCCTTAAGTTCAATAACGGTGGAGTTGTACAGTACTTCGTTACTTGCCGCCTCTGATGTTAAGGTGTGAGCGCTCCCGCAGTGCAGTGTGTGTGTGTGTGCGTGTGTGTGTGTGTGTGTGTGGATCGCAGTGCTCATGTTCATGGATGACGTGATGCAGAAAGAAGCACAACGATAAACTTGTACTGAGGCCAGAAATTCACTCATTTTATCATTCAAATGTGAAAACATGTGATCGACCTTTTCAAATCATTCCTCTACACAGTGAAGCCACACATTCCGAAATGAAAGCTCACTTACGTTCAGTCCTCGTTACTGGTGTTTTGTGTATTTTTATGTGAAAAATATATCAATACATCAATATTAGGTGTCCAGTGTGTGATTAAGAAATGATCACAACATCCAAAAAAAAAAGAACAATCTTGCCTTATTATCATTATTATTATTATTATTATTTTTTTTTTAATCTACTCCAATGTATATGAAAATAACCATTTTTGCCTATGCAAGTACTACAGTACTACTGGAGTATAAATACATTCACTACTTGGTTAATGCAGCCTAACTAGCTTAAATGTCCTGTAAGATCGATAAATGTAAAATATCCGTACACAAATATTCGAAGCATGTCTCCAGGATTAATAAGATGTTCCTAATTCTAATTTCTACACGTCTGCTCGTTTTTTTTTTTTGTTGTTGTTTTTTTGAGATCATGAACGGACAAAGTGTAATTGCATAGGTGAATGATTAGTTTCATATATCGTTTGAACGCTCGCCGGCGGCCGTCTTAAAGAAGGATGCAGAACTGAAACCGGTGCGCTTTCGTACCCGAGAGTTACTTTGGAAAGACTTGTCGAGTACTGTGGTCGTGGGTTTCTTCTTTTCTTTTGTGTTTTTTTTTTTTTTTGGTCAAAATGAAGACGCACGCTTATGGAAAGGGGACGGGTGATGGGGGGTGGGGGAGGGGGAAGAAGAACAAAAAAGTCTGGTAGTGGTGCGTGAAATCGTGTTGGCGAGGGACAATCTGAGCAGCTGATTCACTTCACTGGCATGCACATGAGTTTCTTTGCTTGCTTGCTTAATAAATAAATAAATAAATAAATAAACAAATGAATAAATAAATAAATAAATACATTAATCTGTGATTGGATGCCCGACTTAATTACCCAATCACTTATCATTTAAAAAAATGCTTTTTTTTTGTTTGTTTGTTGTTGTTAATTTGCACTTTTTTTTAAAGAAAAACCGGATTTATGCATTTTTTGTGCTATTACTTATATAATTAAAATGATATCAATCTCTACGTGTGTGTGTGTGTGTGTGTGTTTGCGTGCGTGTGGGTGTGTGTTTTGAAAGCCGTGAAAAGCCGTAAAATATTAATAATAATAAAACAAACAAAAAAAAACATCCATGGTATAAAAGAAGGCCTGAACATAATTAATTAACTACACACCTTTTTACAAGTTCAAAGAAGGAACCAAATTCAATCATTAATATTAGGAATAAAAGCATAAATATTGTACATCGTTAGCATACACAAGCACCTGTCAGTGGGCTTTGAGGGCTACAAACGATGACCACGAGAACAATTAACGTTTTTTTTGTTTTGTTTGTTTTGTTTCGTTTTTTTGTCTTTTTTCAAGTCATGCGAGTGCGCTGCCACAGGATTCAACATCATAGAAAAGTTTCAGTACTTTAAAGCCGTGTGTGTGTGTGTGTGTGTGTGTGTGTGTGTCTACGGTTTAAGCGAATACACTGATATCTTCCTCCAGAAAAGCGACCCAACAGTGATCTGATGGGATCAGACGACCTGCCACTGGCACTAGCTGCAGTTAAAGAACGATTTCTAAAATAGTTCGATATAAACAACTTTTTTTGTTTGTTTGTTTGTTTGTTTGTTTCCTCAAATATTTGTATCTCGTCTAACTCTTACCAACGAACATGTAAATCCGGTTGTGCTTGATAGATAAAACTAAAACTTTTTTTTTTTTTTTACGTTATTCTAAAATACTTTGTGTTTAATCTGATCTCGTGTAGAGTTCGCAGTCATCCTGCCTTTTGAGTCTAAAACACCGAAAAGCCCGAATGCACCCATGTCGTCTCAAAAAATATAGAATTTCAGTCGTCACAACAAAATAATTAGAACAGGTCTATAAATCGGGCGGTTCCTTTTTCTCTTTCACGTAGTCCAGAAGCGACCGGAGAAATGATGTCGCCGTTGAACCGACCGCGTCCGCCGCCGTCTTCGCGCGCCCGTTACTCACGCTCGTCTTCAAGTATCAGGTTTCAGGGTTGACCCTGTTCCCACTGTGCAGTTTGCTTGTTTATTTACTCTTTACGAAGTGACGTCATCACTGTTTTCGTTCGACGGGCTGCTTCAGGCACAGTTCGCTTCCCGCCGAGACGATCGGCAGGTTGTTGTCGCGGTGATGGCCGATCAGGTGGCTGATGCTTTCGAATATGTGATCTTTAGTCCGTACCTTTTAAAGATAAACAGTCGTGGTTCGGACATTTCTTTCAGCATATTCTCTAAAGCAAACCAGAAAATGTTTCTCTTGTTGTTTTCTCTAAGAATGAAGTATGAGAAAATGATGGCTGTGATGCTCACCGTGCCCTCCGGATCGACGAGCAGCAGGTGCTTGGCGAGGCCGTTGTGCATGCCCGTCAGCACGTACGAGCCCGGGTTGGTGGTGCTTTTGCGCACCAGGAAGTCTCCGTCGCTGCGCAGGAGTTTCTCGGCGTTGTGGCGGCTCATCTCTCCGTGGTACCAGCTCTGCTGCTCGAGCTCGGGGAGGGAGCGCAGGGCCGAGCGCGTCAGCACCGGGCTGCAGTTATCCACCGACGACGCCTTGTTCAACACGGACACTGACGGGGACGGGGACTGAGTCACGATCGCCTCTTCAAACGGCTCTGCGAGGAAACAGGAGCGGCGCAGACCGATACGTCTTAAAATCGCCCGTTCTACTGCATGCGACACGTCATATTTTTTTCTTTATTAAAAGTCTATAAATGTTTAGGAAATAATAAATAATGTAACTTCTATGTTTGTAAAATTGTGGACATTTCATTAAATCTATAGTTGAACAATCAACAATCGATAATCAATAGTTTAACAATCAATAATCTACTAATTATTAGGAATTACAAACACAACATTTTAACAAAATGAAATGTAATTAAAATAACAGAAAAGTCGATTTTATCAAGCTTTATTTAAACAGCACGATCCCACCAAATTAGCTGTGAGACAAATTAAAGAAACACCAATATTATAAACTAAATGAACTGAAATAAAATAAAAACAATAAGCCAGTAAAAAAATATCCTGAATGTCTTTGTTCAAAAATTAGACTGATACAAATGTAATACAGTGGAACCTCGGATTGCGAGTAACGTGGTTTACGAGTGTTCCGCAAACCGAGCAAAGATTTTTAATACGTTTTTAATTGGAAATCAGTGCTCGTCTCTTACTGGTATAATCAACATCTCCCCACACACAATGACACACACATGCACACACTTTACTCATGTGTACTCATGTGTACTTTATGTGTGTGTGCGCGCGTAATTTGACACCGACACACACACACACACACACACTCTCCCCGGCTGCACTCACGCTTTATTTACACAGTAAACTCAGGTAAGGTGCTGGTTCATTTGTTATTTTTTATTTTTTACTTTAGAGCAGTGATTCCGATAGTATGCGCTCACGCGAGTATCATTAGACAGATTTCTTTGTTTTCCCCGCTAAAACAGTGTTTGCATTGTCTATGCTAGTTGTGAAACTTAAAAAGCGAGGTGGGGGGAGGGAGGAGGTTTTTACTGTTTAAGACGAGGTGAGAGGCTAATTCCACACACACATACACGGCGCCTGCGCGCACAAACGGAAACACTTATCTGTCAGGATTTATTTTTACTTTTTTTTTTTAATAAGTGCAGGTTAATTTGTTTTATTTTTACTTTATATATTGTATTAATTATTTTTATGTATTTATTGTTTTGGGCTGTAGGATGAATAATTTGAGTTTTCATTATTCCTTATGGGAAAATTCTATTTGGTTTATGAGTGTTTTGGAATACGAGCCCGCTTCCGGAACGAATTATGCTCGTACTCCAAGGTTCCACTGTACATTCCACTCTAGCTGAACTGCAAGTGCACCCCCTTGTGGTGTACACATGAACTTATATGTTACCTAAAACAAGCAAAGTACATGTGAGAAATATTGTGCAAAACAAAGATTGTCAGAATCGGTTAAATTTCTAATGGTGGTTTATCGATTAATGATTAATCATTAACGTTCCTAGTAACTCTGTATCTGTGTGGAGTAATGTGTCCTTACCGCGTTACTTTTCAAACATGAAGCGTTCTGGATTTTATTTTATTGCAAAATTATTTTAAATTTAGGAATCGAAAATACTCTATATCTTTATGTGCACACAGTGGAAAAACAAATCATAAATTAAGACCCTATAAATGTTAAATAAGTGGTTTGTACAATGCGTGTTTAAATGATGGCTTCATATTTGAAAAGAAACGCATTTTCAAGAAATACATGATGAATGACTGGACTTTATTTCAGCAGTCTCCAGTGTCGTCGTGTTTATGGTTTTATGTGTTTTCAGCTCGTCTTCAGGACAGTGGCGTCAGCACTTTCAGCACTTTGGCGGCCTTACTAACATTATATTTATTTGTCTTATTATCTTTGAGAGAAAGAAAGAGACAAAAGAGACGCTCCTGAGGAAACCTGTTTCACAGACATTCCACAATATAAAAAATTATCCATTAGTGGATAAAAACTTTGCAGATTCCTTGTTTAACAAACAAACATTTCCTAATTTTGGCAAATTGTTGGCTGTTGTATTCAGAGAAATAAAACATTTCAGGATGTGGCGTTAAAGACTAATACTCCATTTTGAAGTGGTAACAGACAGCGTACTACTAATAGTAATAAATACTGTACACGAGTCAATGTATCAATTTATAAAATGAATATTCAACCAAAACATAATATTGGCTTTTTTTATTTTATTTTATGTAATACATATAATACAGGAAATGTTTGTGCCAAAGATGCCACTTCTAAAGTTTATTCAACATGGAAGTGACCGATCTTGCTTCCTTAAATATTTCAAGTTGCAAACTTCAGCTGTTTTGGAGAGATGATTTTATATGTGTCCCAAAGATTTACATTGAATTAAAAATGCTAATTATTCATAGTTCTTTATATTGTATTGATACTAAGATTGGGTATGTTTCTAGTAGAATATGACCTGTGAAAATTGTTGCTTAAATTAAAGCATTCTGTACAAAGTAAAAAAATTACCCCCCAAAAAAATCTGTAGTGTCCGTAACCATGTCCAATTCATGTTGCAGTATCTTAACAATTTAGAATTTTAGAATAATACACTTTTTCATTTTTATGTCTTTTCATGTGAAATCTAAATTGGCCGAGTTTCATCTAAATGATAAATAAGATCATTAAAAGATTTAAAATTTAAAAAGTTACGGACACTACGGACATAAAAGTTCATGAAATACAGTATAGTATTTAGCAAATGTGTTTCTTATTATCTGATAAAAACGTGTATACATATTTTTTAAAAAATGAAGCATGGATCGGGAGATAAAAAGCATTAAGTATTATAAAAAAAAAAAACGATTTTTGCCGATTCTTACAGTGGATTAAGTTGTTATCCGGGAAAAGGTATCAATTCAATGTCAAAAAGATTTCCATGCTTCCTAATGTGTTAACCCATCAGCTATCTCTTGTGCTTCCTGCGTATTACTTTTAATATGAAACAGCCTCATGTTTATTTGTTTTGATTACCGACAGGCAGATCTGATCAAAGATGTAAGAATGTCACTGAGCCTTACTCATGTCGAAAAGGTCTTTCCTGGGGCTGTCCCTGGCTGTGGCGCCCCCACATGGTTCGCATGGTGCCTCAGACTCCCCCTGGAGCGCGGCCAGCACCTGTGGATCGATGTGCTGCGTGTTTACGTATGTAGGAACCTCGCCCAGCTTGGGGCTTTGACCTTTGACCTCGGGCAAACTGTATATGTCACAAGATCCTGAAAGCGAATGTCCAAAAAAAAAAAAAAAAAGTGAGAACATCCTGTATGGATATACAGAAGTTTAAAATGCCAATTTTATTACTCGCAAGATGGACGTGTGTGTGTGACAGAGAGAGAGAGAGAGAGAGAGAGAGAGAGAGAGAGAGAGAGAAGCTCCTCACCTTGTTGGACAAGTATAGGCCTGCCTTGGTAGTACATCTGGTCTACTCCAGCCCCCTGCGACAAACGAGAGCCAGCCCAGAAAGAGCGCGTGCGAGAGAGAGAGAGAGAGAGAGAGAGAGAGAGAGAGAGAGAGAATATGAGTCATCCCCAGTAATAAAACAGCCACTCCGCATCACTGCAACCCTAGGCTGCAACACTAATCTACTGCAAATAAGACCTTACATAAGCCAGAGTCATCACATCATCACACACAGGACGCATGTGAAGTGGACAAAGCAGAGTGCAGACCCGGGATCAGGGTTTCTGATTAGTGCTCGCACACTCTGATGCGGCTTATACTGTATCTCCATGGACGTCTAGGGAGTTGTTTTTTCCCCAAAGTGTCTCAAGAACAATTATCATCGTCCAGCAAACAAGGCTAAAAATGGACTCGACTGTGCTGTCAGCGATCGCTCGCCTCTGGGTCACATGAAAACTGGCTAAAACCGTGGCTGAGAAACAAGCAGCTTTAGCATCAGGATATTACAAGTTTATTATGACTGACAATATACTGTAAGACCAACATTTCTTGGTTTAAATTCTTTAATTTGAATCCAACCAACTCAACTGTTTGACTTTCCGTAGGCGTGAGGGAGATTATGGGGGGAAGAAAGAACTCAGCTCTACTTTAGGCACATGTCTTGTAAATTTGATTATTTGAAAATTCAGTGCATGATACTTCACAAAGCACCGGCAAGATCCTAAAGATACCAAAATGCTGCGGTTTACAGTACTGTATGGCCAGAAATTGGATAGCGGACGAATAATTCATTATAAAACATGGCTGAAAAGTGATCAGTTGCAGACATCATAGTCACACCTGACTGCGGCCGCATTATCAAAGATAATGATTTAACCCTTAAAACTCAGATGGCACGGATAACGAAAAAAAAAAAAAGAAGTGCTCATATGGAAGTCTTGATCTGATTATGTGTATCTGAGCTAACTCTTTGCCTATGTGACCCACTTTTTTTATTTTTTGCTCAGTTCATCATATCGTCTATTTTGTGCTGAAAAAAGATACGTCACTCTATACTGCAAATCCTGAGCCAAATGTATATATATATATATTTTTTAATGTATAATAATAATACAAAAAAAACTAATAATGGCTAAAATTCTACATGTCCCATATTTTATTATTTATTGAACAAGTTCACAAAGGTCTCAGAGCTTCCCTAAAGTGTGTCCCTGTTTCACTCCTCCCCCGAACGTGCCATTTCAGTGTCAATGTAAACGAGATACTCTTGAGCCACGCCCTACAGGAGACCAGCAGAGCTGAGCAACTAGCTGGGGGAGGGGCTCTTCTTCTTATATGAGGTCACATTAGGGGAGACGTCTAATTGGAGTGTTTAAACTCTGGTCAATACAAAAAAAAAAAAAAAAGCACACTCGAAAAATATGAGGTGTAGGTTTGACATATTGATATTATGACTATTTTGCTAAAATAAAGCAATTTGTTAATGTAATTAATTCTATTTAATTCATTTTTACCTAAACATACACATTTTTACTATATATTCTATTGTTTTGTTCAATACTAATATTTTAATTGATTAGAATTTTTCAGATCATAATGATTTTTTTTCCTCTTCTTTTGCACACACACACACACACACACACCCATATGAATGTCGAAAAATTTTGTGTCATAGCTTCCCTTTATAAGTGTTATATGTTTTATACTGTATGTACAGTATTTAGTTAATACACAAGGCCGACGTTTCTTTGATGGTTCGACCATTTCAGTGCCAAAGTAAATAACTATGAATCTCCATCTCTGCTCTCTCCACAAGCCCAGTAATTACCAAGCAATAAATAATAAGCAAGTAATAAGTAAGCGCATTAATACGTATTATATTACTCATGTGGTCTACACCAGACTGAATTGTCCGCTGTGGGACTTAACGTATGCCACTAGATTAGGTTATCTGAAGAGACCTGGCCGCTGTCTGCTGTCTGATTGGTCAACCGTGCATCGATGAAGCCGCCAGGAGGGGGCATCTTGCCAGGGATGTTGTTATAATACGAGTGATCAGGAGGCTCTTCTCCTTCCTCAGTCCATGAAGGTTCCTCTACACTCATAACCCTAAGAGAGAGAGAGAGAGAGAGAGAGAGAGAGAGAGAATTGCATTAAGATGCTACACTCCTGAAAATCCAATAAAATGCTAAAATCATATAAATATGAATTTTAAAACAGTCATATTAAATATTAAAACTACAAAAGCTTACAACAATGTTTTTATGACTGGCTTGTAATCGAGTGAGTCAAAAATTATCCGCACTCTGGCTGTATAATTTATTTTAATTAATTTAACTTCTAGAGAACACAAATATATCTTCTTTTTTTTAAACATAATCTCTGTGCTTTTTAATACAATTTGTCCATCTGTCACCAAGCTTTTATATTCCCTCATAAAAAATATATATATTTCAGGCTCAATCTTTATCCTTTATCACTTTAAGTGAATATTCATCCTCATAGGGCTGCTTTCAGGGAACCAAACAGGTGAGAGTCTGACTGAGCGAGATCAGGACTATAGAGGGGATGATTTAACAACTTAAAACAAAGTTCTTGCAGAGTGTCCAAGTGTGAGATCACGACACCCTCGGATATCAGTCCTCTGTGTTTAATCTGAAGTTTAGGCTTCGGCTCTTCGATAAGCGTCTCACTGTAACGAGCACCGTTGATCGTTGAACCTATTTCCTGGTGGTGTTCCAATACTTCTGGCCCTCGAGAATCCCAGAAAACTGTAAGCGTTGATGAATTTTCCACTGAAAATCTCGAGTGCACTGAACTGATGTAACACGTTCACAGTGACTGGGGAGACAGGGGCCTTGAATGGAAAGCGCTGATATGATACTGGGGCAAACAGAAGTTTTAATTATAACCAGAGTGCGGATAATTTTTGACTCTCCCTCGCATATATAAAATATTTATATTGAGACAGATGCAAAAAATACAAAATTTGTTAATAGTAAAAAAAAAAAAGTAGGTATTTAAAAAGTAAGCAAAGGAAGTAAAAAGTAAATAATTCTAGTGTATATGCAGCAATATTAATAAAAACAAAAACTGCAGAATTACTTAAATCATGAAAATATTCTTTGTGGAGAAACTCTAGGTAAATTTAATTAAATATTAAACCAAAATTTAATACAGTGGTCTTAATTAGTCTGAAATTTTTTTAAAAAGCACAGAGCTAAAGAACGTAAGTGTGCATGTGTGTGTGTGTGTGTGTGTGTGTGTGTGTGTGTGTGTGTGTGCGGTTGTGTTAGTTACCTATCGTGTATAGCTGACAGCTTGCTGGATGGACACTGAAGGTACTGCTGGAAGCGCAGGTCAAACGCCTGCCCTATCGTACTGATCACATCCTGGGCCAGACCGTCGGAACATTCCAGAATATGACATGCTGTAAAACACAAACACACACACACATGATCAAACAGTCATTTTATGAACACACAGCAGCAAGCATAGTCTAAAATATACAGACGCACACTATAATGTAGGCTAGTGCTAACACACACACACACACACACACACACACACACACACAGGGTTGTATATCAGCAGACAGCCTTTGAAAACGGAAGGCAGTTTGCTGACTCATTCCCCAGCCGTGCTCATTATCGGATCTTTCCCCATGACGTCACCAGAAATGCGTTCTAAAGTAAAGAGGATCGTTTTAAAGCTCGGACGCGAGGTCAGACGCACAGGAAAGGGGGAGGGGGAAAAAAAGAGACACGCCGCAGCATAAATCGATTTCTTTTCCCCCTACAAAGCTAAATACAGCTACACAGGATCAATCAATGCCCTTCTGCTTTCCGAATGCAGTGTTGCAGGCCGTAACGAGGTCAAATCCCTCACGTGCTCAAACGCAACTCTGGATTTTTACTGATGCGCTTAAAAAAATGCACTGTCAAGGACGCAGCGTGGTTAAGCACTGATCCGTCCCGATCTGGGTTAGCCTTTGAACAACAGACATTGTCATGAAGCAGGACACAAACTTTACATATGAATGCGACAGATTCTCAGGAAGAAGGTTACTCTAGAAAAATTAGTAAAGCGTGAAGGAAAAATCTTACCTCTGCGGTTCACTGGATCTTTCGCCACGTAAGCAACAAAATCTGTCGTGTCCTTTAAACAGAGCACACAACACACACGCTTAGAAAAACAAAAGCCGCTATGTGACTGCACTTACTGTACTTGTTACATGATGGTAACTGATTTAACATAATAACATCTACAAGTCAGTGTGTTATGTGATTGATTTAGCATCAACAGCAGGTTCAACTTATGAATGAGTTCCTTTCCAGGAGCACGTTCGTAAGTCCGATTTTGTTCTTAAGTCGGACAAAGTAAATTTTATACGCCTTTGATCACCGGCACAGGTGTCAGCAGTTACTCACAGTCTTCAAAATGCTCTCTCTCACTACCTTGCGAAGTCTTGTTTTGCTGCTGCTGACATTTCTGAGCGTTTATTCCTGTTTTCTTCTCTCGTTGCCAACCCGCTTGCCTGTCTGCCTGCCGCCTGCCCTTTGGATCCACGCCCATGATTAAGTTTACAATAAAGTTGCATATGGATGCCAATCACGCTGACTCTGCGTCACAGCCATCATGTGGCCAAAAACCACAATCACGCCTAAGGAAATTAATTTTTACATTGAAATGCTGTCTCTGTGGCTTTAAATCTTGTGGGGAATCCTGGACGCCATTTTGTCTCCGAGCTGTTTTCCATAGTATTGGCCTGTGAACTCTGTTTGGTTAAGGGTTTTTTTTCCCTCCGAAATTAGGATTATTGCCCGTCAGGACATCTTTACAGGACAGACATTTTCTATCATTATGCCCCCTGATGGGAAGCATGATCACGCTCTCAGCTCTTTTGAGCTGTTCAAAGGCCGCTTCCGTCTTTTGACATTTCCGTTCCCATGCTCTTCACCACGTGGGCATGTTTCCCACGCTGTCATGTCACCTTCTACACCCCAGACCGCCCCGCCTGCACACCGGTATCTCATCTGGCGCTGATTTCTTTCTGATAATAATGAAGCGCAGTACCCTGTCTCTTCGGCAAATTACTGTGTGCCCTAACCCAATTCTTTCACGTTTATTTTGATTGTATTTCACATTGCCAAGTTTATCTTGTTTCCTCTTTTGCCTCACGACTCGGATTTGTTTGCGTCGCTGACGAATTTCCCTGCTCTGACTCTCGCTCGTGCTTTCCCGACAACGACTCTGTTTAAACTTATACTGACGGATTTCACGGCTCGGCTCAATCGTTCATGCTCTCTTGACTTCGGCTCATCTTCACGTCTCATGTAGGGTTCTTCTTCGTGAAGAGAAAAGACGGGTCCCCACATCCTCAATGAGATCACTGTCAGGAACCGCTACCCACTTCCACTTATAGCCACCGCCTTTGAACTGCTCCAGGGAGCTGACACCTTCAAGAAACTAGATCTGTGATGCGGGAGGGTGATGAGTGGAAAACGGTCCTCCATGATTTCCTTAATTCTTTCGTGATCGTCTACTTGGACGACATTCTAATTTTCTCTCGGGGCTTGGAGGAGCACCGGCACCACGTTCGTCAGGTTCTACAGAGGCTCTTCGAGAACAACCCCTATGTCAAGACAGAGAAGTGCGAGTTCCACACATCCTCCACTACATTCCTGGGTTTTGTCATTTCCCTGTCCAGGCTAGAGATGGAACCAGCCAAAGTCCAGACAGTCTCCGACTGGCCCACTCCAGTTTCGCGGCAAGACCTCCAACGGTTCGTGGGTTTCGCCGCTTCATCCAGGTGTACAGTTCCGTCGCCGCCCCCCTGACCTCGCTGACTTCCTCTAAAAAACCCTGTTCTGCTGGAACAAGGAGGCGGATAAAACCTTCGCCAACCTTCAGGTTTTCATCCCCAGTCCATCCCGGATTTCCCTGCTTTGACCTTCGTACAAACTGAGCGAATGAATCAATCACTGGAGGTGTCCCTCCATCACATAACTACTCGGGACTCTACCACCTGGAGCAAGTTTCTAGCTTGGGTTGAATATGCCCACAACTCCCTACCTTCCGCTTCAACAGGGCTCTATCTGTTTCAGTGTTGCTTAGGCTACCAACCTCCGCTCTTCACAGCCCAAGAGGCGAAGGTTCCCTTAGCCTTGTCCGTCGTTGCAAGCAAATGTGGCTGCGCGCTAAACAAAGCCTGTTACGAGCTGTCTCTTCTTACAAGAAACAGGCAGACCGTCACCGCACCAAGGCCCCCAGATGTCACGTAGTGGACAGAGTCATGCTCGCCATTAGGGACATCCCCCTAAAGACACTATCAGACAAGCTCTCTCCTCGTTTTATCGCCCCCTTCACAATAAACAAGGTAGCAAACCCTTGCGCTGGCCGACTCTTACTCCCCTCTTCTATGCAACTCATTTACGCATCAGATTTGCTTGCTTCGCTGACGGATTTCCCTGCTCTGACCTTCGCTCACGCTTTCCTGACAACTACTCTGTTTAAACCTACACTGACGAATCTCACGGCTTTGACCCAACGCTCGCGCTCTCTCGACCACAACTTTTCTTCACGCTACTATACTGACGCCACGCTGATGGATTTCACGGCTCTGACCCCACGCTCTCACTTCCTCTATCACGAATCAGCTCCACGTTCTTGGCACGACTCCAACGCTGATGGATTTTACGGCTCCGATCTCGCACACCTGCCGACGACCACGACTCACTCGGCCAACAATAATAAAAAAAAATCCATGCCCTGCATCTGCACCTGCATCTGTATCCATCTCTTCAGCCTAAGAACCACGCCTCCTGCTGACAATTTCATGGTTTTCTGCAAGTCAAAATATAACAAATATAATGTGCACCAGGACACCAGAAAGGAAGCCGCTGTTTACTAAAAAAGAACATTGTGAAGAAAAAATCATCCCAACTGTGAAGTATGGTGAAGGAAACATAATGATTTGGGCCTGCTCTGCTGCATCAAGGCGTGGCCAGCTTGCAGTCATAGAGAGGAAGATGAATTCCCAAGTGTATCAAAAGATTCTTCAGGATAATATGAGAATGTCTGTACATCGGCTTAGAAGTTGGGTGATGCAACAGGGCAATGAACCAAAACATCAGAGCAAGTCCACAACAGAAGGGCTTCAGAAAAACAAAATCCATCTTTTGGAGTGGCCAAGCCAGAGCCCATACCTCAACCCAATAGAGATGCTATTGAAGAGAGTCGAACACATGAGTCCAAAGAAACTGACAGCAATAAAGCAGTTCTGTCAGGAAGAATGGGATAGAATTCCTCCTGAATGACAAGCAGAACAGATCCACAGCTACAGAAAGCGCTAGGTTGAAGTAATTGCTGCCAAGGAGGGGGTCAATCAGTTATTAATTGCAAGGGTTCACTTACATTTTTCCACTACCATCTATAATGTTTGTGTTCTTGAATGAGTGTGTTCAATAAAGACATCAAAAAGATCATAGTTTTTTTTTACTATTATTTTAGGCACACTATATTTGCCAATATTTTGGACTTGATAGAGATCTTCTTCAGAGATGACGATCAGACCACATTTCATGACAAATTAATGCAGAAAACCAAAAAATTCCAAAGAGTTCACATACTTTTTCTTGCCACTGTATATAGTGTTACACAGTCTGTATTATTGTATATATGATATTAAATATTTAGCATTAGATTATTTTTTCCAGGACAGTGTACTAAAGTGTTTTGTTTCATTTATTATTATTATTATTATTATTATTATTATGTTGCAATAAGTGGCATGTTTCAGTCCAAATTCCTAAGTTGTAATTACAAACTAGTGATTTGCAAATGTTGTATAAAAGTGGTAGCTGTGCAATTTGTGAATGGGAATTTCATTATACTAAATACAACAATGACATGATAATATTGTATCTGGTGATTGCATTCCCTACTAATAACACTTAACAATAAGTCTTCCTAAAATACAATTTACAAACAGTATATAAAATAATAATAATAATTATAATGATAATAATAATAATAAAAAAAAATAATAATAATAATAATAATGCATTACATTAACCTGCCTTACACACTGGAACATAACGATTCATGTATTATAATCTGGAGTGACTTGCTATCATGGGAAAAGTGAACTTTTTAATCTGGTCTTAGTTCCTCACCGGATCTCCACCCGAGGCGAAGGATATCGACTGCATATGGTGATTGGCTATTATCTACAGGAGCAGACAGGAAAAACAAGCATTGATTTTTAGACCATCATGCAACTTTTAAACTTCTAAATTGTTTTAGAAGCGATGTGTTTTCCACATTGCAATTTGATATGATCGAAATGTAAATACGTGGGGCGTACCTGCTTGGAGTCGGGGGTCATCAGGTTTAAGCTGCTGATGGAGATGTTCAGGTTGATGCTCATGCCAGCAAACTGCAGGTTACTCTTCCCCAAAATGCTCGAAAGTGCTTTCGATGGGGGCTTAAGAGAAAAGTATAAGAGAGACTGAGCTGTAATTCGATTCATTCGTCCAGTTTGATGCTGCCATTACTCCAACTGTCCATACTCTCATCCGCAGAGAACCAGAGACATTTCCAGCCAAAACACAGTATTGGTGCTGACTTTATATAATACAGAAAATGTTTGAGAAAGAAAGTACTTCTGAAGTTTATGCAACATTAAAGTGGCCAATCTTGTTTCCCTAAAAATTTCAAGTTGCTGACTTCAGCTGTTTTTCGAGATATGATTGTATATGTGCCCAAAAAATGGCCATTTTTTAAGGAATTATACTATTTAAAATACAAATTATCCATGTTTCTTTATGACTATTGATAATAAAATTGGTGTAGAAGCATATGACCTGTAAAAATTGTTGCTTAAATCAAAGCAATAAATGCAAAATTAAGGATTTTTTCCTAAAAAAAAAAAAAAAAAA
>JAAGKR010004290.1:23988-51660 GCA_011419295.1 Clarias macrocephalus | reverse complement strand
GTGGCCATCATTACTTTAAGAAATGAAGATCAGTCAGTCCGAAAAATTGGGAAAACTTTGAAATTGTCCCCAAGTGCAGTCACAAAAACCATCAAGCGCTACAAAGAAACTGGCTCACATGCGGACCGCCCCAGGAAAGGAAGACCAAGAGTCACCTCTGCTGCGGAGGATAAGTTCACACCTCTAGAACAACTGTTAAGAGGAGACTGTGTGAATCAGGCCTTCATGGTAGAATATCTGCTAGGAAACCACTGCTAAGGACAGGCAACAAGCAGAAGAGACTTGTTTGGGCTAAAGAACACAATAAAGAAAACTCTTTGAATGAGAAGGTGTGTCCAAACTTTTGGTCTGTACTCTACTCAGATGAAACCTATTGTACTATATCACAGAGTACTTCACTGAAATGTTTACTAAAGTCGCTTTTTTGAAACAAGTTAATTTTTTTAAACGGTGTCAAAAAAAAAAATAATAATAATAATTTGTGCCAAAACGGACTGGTATGATTTCATTTATTGAAAACAAAAGCCCAAATGTACACAAATGCAAATTTTATGCTTGTATGAACATATTTACAATTTTAAATTGCTTTTTGTGTGTGCGTGTTATAGAATTTTTTCTAAAAGTATTACTAATTTATTTTGCGTTCCAATGCCATATGTGAACAAAGTTATTGAGCCTCATGAGAAATGGATAAAATTTACTACACTTGTAAACTTGTGAATCGGTCAGATTTGACCAGAACACAACATGAAGGTTAGGTAATCTCTAGTAGTGGCAGAAAGACATAATGATGAAAGCGGCTGATACCTGTGGCCTCAGGGCAGCACGAATCCGAAGAAAACAGCAGGTGAAAACTTGTAACAGACTTCTGACTGCAAAATTTTCCTCTAATGTTATTACAGCATTTCTGCAAATACACAAAAAACATGCCCTGTCTCAGTGTTTATTACAACTACATCATCATTATAGAACACTAATAACTTGATTATATTGAAAATATTTCTCTTGACATAATCCATGCATGACATTTTGTTTGTACGTCATTTTTATGTTATGTGGCTTATTAAGTAGGACATAATAAGTTACTTAATTATTAAAAAATAAATATACTCATCTTTGTTTAATGTAAATTGAAATTACAAATTACTCAACATCCTTCTTAGGGAACTCAGATTCATCACCTGTAGTAAGCAGTTTCCAAATAATCAGACAGTGTTCAAATTACCACCTACCTGAAAATATCATTCACTATAAGAAAGATGTGGTAGTGCAGCGCTGATGCTTTAGGCTGGGGAGAAAAAACACAATACTAAAACAACAACAGTACATTATAACCTACATTCCCAACATGCATGTCAGTCATAGCTGTAGCACTAGAGGGCAGTGTGGTGACACCAATGAGAATTACATGCTGTGACCCCTTCTCACACAAACTGCTGTGGTGGCCTTAGATTAATCTTTGTTTATGTTTTTTCTTCTAAAACACATAGCCATTTACATTGAAGCATCTGTTTTAACTTTACGGCTTTTAAGCTGGGAACATGCAACCAAGCAGCTGTACTAAGGGTGTGCATTCACTTATATTTTTATGAGGAAATAGGCAATATTGTTATATTGCCATTTTTGCACCAGTCATATGGATCAGGAATGCAGTAAAACGTAAACTGTTTTACACACACAAGTGTGCCAAAAAAGCCCCATATGTGCCATTGCTGTCTTTGATCGAGGGGAAGCACATGCATATGTAGGTGATGGTGCTTTGTTTTACATTTGGATGCCTGCTAAACCCTAGCTTGAGGCACTTTCATCTCCCCACTTACTCACAGACAGACACATCTCATTTCCCCCCACAAAAGCAACAAGAAGCATTTTAAATATTCCCGTAACCCTTGCTATTCAAAGCATGCCAAGAGCTGCCAATTTGCTGTTCCAATAAAAAGATACATGTTTGAGCTACAAACACTAGACACTGATCATTGATCCTCTCCAAGACTAGAAGACCTGTAATTGAGACTATATCTAATCCTGGTTATATAAAATATAGAAAAATAAAAATGGGTCATATCTATAGAATGGTTTGCCACCCGAAGTTATACAAATTATGATTGTCGTTGTTCCCCCTCATGTCTTTTTGCCATAGTGTAAATACAAGGCAACTGTATTTGTGGAATGAAAAACACTTAAAGCTTTATAAACAGCTTCACATCAACAAAACTCAACTAAACCCAATGCCCCAGGTGCCATTTCCCTATGCTATTTCCATATGCTAATAAACATGTACAGTACACGGTGGAAATGCATGCTCATAAAAATCTGACAGTCTGCTTTCAGTAATTGTTTTATCTTTATCAGGGCCATTGTGGAAGTGGAGATTAGCACCCACACACAATCACACACAGAGGAAATGTATTTGAGCCACTTCACCTTACAGGAATGTTTTTTTTGGAGGTTGGAGAAATTTATGATAATCTTGAGGAAAATCCTGATAATCCAGAGGAAAGCAAACAGACAACATGCACAAAAAATCAACAAAGAGTCACTTGTGCCCAGGATCAAACCTAGGACCCTGGCGCTATGAGGCAGCAACCCCAACAACTGCGTCACTGCCCCACCCCAATTTTTCAAATTTGCACAATATAGAATGTACATACTCAAAGAGAGGAAGCACAAACAGTATAGACAAGTTCATAAGTCTTTGGACAAGTCTGGGGAAAGCAGCTCAAAATAGGAAATAACACTTGGCGATGTCCATGGACTCCAGACTTCAGGCAGTCATAATTAAATTCATGGAACAAAAGCTGAAAGTCTACATTTCATTCATATTATGATTGCTTCAGTTCCAATCAATTATAGTGGATGTTCACAGTGTCGATGTACAAATATTCATGGATGTGACTGAGAAAACATCTGGGCTTCAGTGAATAAATGAATGATGTCCTGACCAACATTAATTGAATGAATGTCTCACATGTAGTTTGAACTAAAAGTTTGACCTGCACAATAAATTTGCTTCCATACAATATTATTATCCATATAATTTTCTACACATACAGTTTATGCCCCTGTTTCTGGAAGATTTAATTTCTTTTGTTGTCTAAAAAAATTAGAAGATGCACATTTTTTTTTTTTAAGAGCTGAAATGTTTTCTCATAGGGTTGCGTGATATTTTTTCAATTCTAAAACATGAAACATAGCTTTGATTCAAGGACTTTCCATACTTTGAGTTTTTTCTATGATCTCAACACTGTGACATAATTTTCTCTTGCGTAAAACAAATGCACATGCAGTACATTCTGCTATCAAAAGGGCAGAGTGATGAAAATCGGTATTAGCAAACTTCCTGAGAAGCATCCAGATCTTCACAGATAACTTAAACATCAATAGATTAGTTAACTGTGCTAAATAAAGTGTCAAAATGATAAACATGAGTAATAGAATGAAGTCCTATACATTATCCCAGCTGTTCTAACATTATTTGAAAAATACTTGATTATATTTTGTTGTTTGAGGAGATGCGCATTGTGACTTCAAACAGGCATTATTCCTAAGGTCATCATTACAATATGTTATTCATCTTTACTCTTATTATGCCCTGTGGCATTCCAGCTCATTAATTTATTATATTCATAATTAAATTAATTTTAATGAACTTTTATTAGCCCTATAGAGAATCATAAGAGCAAACATACTGTATAGCAAGAGTGCGCTTGTAAAGAAGTGTAGTGATCATGCTTCGCTCTTGCGGGATTTAAGCGTATGGTGGAACCAAAAACTATTGAAAATGTACAGTACATGTAAAAAATTTTAATTAAACTAAGGTATTCATGCATTTTGATAGTGGTTTATAATGCATCTCATTAGCCAAAGTTAAAATTGGTGAGAGTCTTTAAAATTTAAAAGACTTAACATAAGAAATGAGCAGAGTAAATAAGTTCACTTTAAGTTACTCTGTAGCTGTTATACTGTTAAATTGGTTGTAAACTTACAATATTTTGTGTATTCAGTGTCAAGCTGTATTTTTACAGAATGGAACATTAGGATGTTTCAACTTGCATCAATAATAATTCTATATCATTTTAAGTGTTTACTCTTCAAAAATTAATATTATGGAGCTGAAACATGGCTTTCTTTAATTAATTAATTTCAATAAAATAAGGCAGTGATTTGTGAAACAGTGTGCATTTCTTTAAGCTTTTGTGAGCTCCGTAAAAGTTTACTTTTCTCACATTTGTGTTTAACACAGGAGAAATGGACAGCTCTGAGTCCGATTGCTTTTCGTCTTAATCTAATGCTTGGGGCTGTGATGAGGATAAATGGCTTTGGATCGTGACAAGAAGGATAAATAATTGTTTGCTGGAGCATTAACATGGTAAGCCAATCTTTTTTTTTTTGGATGTTTATATTCATGTTTGTACTGTGTTTCTAGGAATGGGTTAACTTGGAAATGTTAAAGTTGTCACACTTTTGCTGATCGCTCTGTTTTCTGCCCTGTTGAAATTTGACAATTTACAGCTCAAGTCGCCATGTTTCATTTGTATAACCTGCTCTGGAAAAGGTTTCAATATTTTCATGTTACTTCATTTTATTTTTGTTGTTGCTTCAGGCTGAATAATCTGATGAAGATGCCTTGTTTTGAAACATATGAACTTGAGCACAGCCTTACGTTTTAAATTTTTTTCTGGAGTGTAACACGACATGTACCAAGGATTCGACTGCTGCATTCATATGATTAGATGTTATGGTCCTTGTGTTCAAACATGCTATGATGTCAGTGATGGTTACCATTTGGTGTATCACATGTTCATAAAAACAAAACTCATCATGTTGTTTTTTAATTGCCACTACTGAAAAAAATAACATGATTTTTAAAAATATAATTTAATTAAAAAAATATTACATTCAAAAGTACAATGTAAAAGCTAGCAATTCTGTAGATACTGAAAGATTTGGCTATAATGTAAATGTATTTTTAGTAATGTGCTGTAATTCTAAAATACAGTAAGAGACAGAAAAAAACTGCAGTAAGTTTTACAGTGGAGGATCTACATGTGAGTTCATAGTAATGGAATATCCGGATGAGAAACCTCAGATTTGTGGAATAAGTTTTAAGAGATGGAATAATTTTATAGTACTAACTATTCCTCGTCATTGGGGCGCATCTACTGTAACATTTTAGTGTGTGTCCTTTACATGGTAACGTGAATGTAGAGTATCTTTAAAAGGATGAAACACATAAATGGACTCACATTATTTATGCCATTAGAATAATACTTTAAAAAGGTACACTACATGCACCTTTCTAATTTGGTAATGTTTTACTAAAACACAGTAATAATACAAAAGACCTCAGTAAAACAGGAAAAGTAAACACTTCTGCTCTTTCTGTGGATTCGGATGTTCAAAATAAAGTTCACTAAACCACATCCCAACCTGCTACATGAGAAAAGCATTCACATCTGCAACTGGTAGAGCATGTTTTTTTTGGCCATGGTATCATATTAATTTTAAACACCATCATGCAAAAGTAGCTACTGGATCAAAGTCAAAATTCTGTAAAACCATATCAGTTTTAAGTGTTCCTTCCTAACAAATGTCCCAAAATATCACAAAGAGCCAAATTCAGCAATAAATAAGTAAGTAAGTAAGTAAGTAAGTAAGTAAGTAAATAAAATAAAAGAACCCTTTTGGCACTCAGCATGTAGGGTGATGCTGTTTATTGTTATTGGATCTAAACTCTAGGGTCGGGCAAGGGAGGGGGATTAGAGCTGCAAAAACATTTCTCATTTCCCTACTTTTGATTGTAGTTTAAACAATGCACACGGGAAAGGGGAAAAAACAGCACAGAAGAGTTAAGAGCTGGCAAATTAAACGACATCCGTCAAATAAGTCCTGGAGCACAAATATACAACTGACAGATTAAGGTGCACCATTGAGACTTTTGTAATTTTCTTAAAATAAGAGAAGACATGTTTACTAGAGAAACAAATGAGGACCTGTTGTAACTCCGATTTAATTGAATCAGACTGAAGCAGATATAAACAAACTTTCTTTTGCCCTAAACATCTACAAAAAAGGTCTTGAAAGAGGGAAAAAAAGAAGAATGTCTATTATATTGATATCCACCAATGTGTTCTCATTCTGAGAGCGTGCCCTAAATGTGAGGTCTAGTCACGACAGGACCTCCTGTAAACTATAGTCTGTAGAACATTTCATCAATAGATTATTCCCAATTCTCCAAGAAAGAAATATTTATGACTACAATGCATTCCCCCAATGATGAGACAGTCATTTACTCACTCACCTTCAATATTTCAACTGGAAACTAATTAGTTTGTGTAAATATTATGGCACGACTGTGGCAATCAAAAATAACCATGTCAAACGCAAATGCACTGACAAAAACAACTGGTTCGTTTTTCCATAATCCAGAATAAATCAAGTACATTCAGTCTGACAGGGTTCGAAATAAGACACCTGCAATATTTAGAAGAGCCAGGTGACATCATAAAGTTTTAAGGGAAATTTCAAATTCAATTCAGTGCAGCAGGAGTTGCTCCTTTTTGACACCGTTTTGAGAGACAGCGATTATGTTTACTCACCAGTAAAGTCTCAGTGACAACTGTCTCTAGATTCTGCATCACTTTCGGGTCAGAAAGGACACGCTCAAGCAGAAGCAGAACTGCCTGCTCTAAGCAGGGCAGACTATGACACCACAGAGCCATCACAGCAACATCCTCCACCAACAGCTTCTTCCTGGATCATAAAGAGACAAAAAAAGAAAGAGAATGTAGTTACTTAGTGTAACTTTAAACTGTATATTTTAAGCCATTATTATTTATTATTTATAACATAAATACTATTCAAATGTAAAAAAAATCTGTACCTGAGCCAAGCAGTGTTAACTGCCTCTACGAACTCTTCACTGAGATCAGAACAGCGACAAAGATTACAGTGCTTTAACAGTGCACCGATAAGAGGGGCTACCTCAGGACATGTGACCAAGGGGACACAAATTACTGATAAAGAGTGGATTCTGTCAAACCTGCACCTGCAATCAAATTAACACATGACAGAGGAGATGCTTTATACACAGTATGAATATAATGGTGTCAGGTATGTGTAAATAAACTGTCAAATGCATTTGGAAAGAATGTTACTGTATAAGAGGGGGGAAAAAAGCAGGGGTTTGTTTTTAAGTAAGTGAAGATTTAACATCTACATACAACAAAGTCAACAGAACAAAAACATCAAGCACAGAAGGACACAAGCTGCATGCTGGTGTAGATGGAAGCCTTTCAGTAAGTGTATCCGTGCTGCAAGACATGCATAACACACATGACTAATGATGTTTTGGATCCGAGTTCGCCTTACCTCATGCTCAAATACTGAAGTGAGTAAATGTGTTGAATGTGCGCGTGTGTGCTGAATCCTACAAACCTTTTTAAAGAGGCTGCTGAAGTAATAGGACTAATATTGAGCTCAGTTGTCAGTAACACCACCATCTGCCACAGAGAAAGTCATATACTAATACTGACACTCAACAAGAAGACAACTGATGATTAATACCAGGATCTCCATTACTGTTAGGCAAATAAACAAGAACTGAAGCGGATGTAACAGTAGTGTGATCTATTTACCTTTTCAAGACACCCTGAATAAAACTGCTGAGGTGGGAAGCCGGCATTTTTCTCCAGGGCCAGCACCATATTGTCCTCATCTTCTGAAGTCAGATGGCACAGCAAATTCTGTTTAACACAAATATTTAACAGCAGTCACCTTCTATACTCGAGCTAAACTTAAAATTAAACTTGGATTGCGAGCAAATATAATTTGTTCCAGAAGCATGCTTGTAATCGAAAGCATTGGTACATCAAAGCTAATTTTCTCAAAAGAAATAATAGAAACTCACATGATTCGTTCCACAACCCAAAAATATTCAAATAAAAATAATTAATACAAAATATGAAGTAAAACTCAAAAAATTAACATGAACCTTTTTACCTTTAAAAGAATAGTGGCTGGAGTAAGACGAGAGAGGAGGAGGAGGATAAAGGGGGCGCTACCATGCAGGATGACTTTCTCACACACACACACACACACACACACACACACACACACACAAAATCATTCCTCCCTGACAGAGTCTCAGTCGTCAAACTTCTTTAACTCTAATGACACTTGCTTTTGCCTCCTTTTGAGGATTATGTGGAAATGTGACACTGCATTGTCAATAAAACAGATTCACCTCCCGTACTGCTAAAGCCTTTTAAACCTTTTTTTCTTCACGGAAGCCAGTGTTGCAGTACAGTTACTAAAGAACAACAAATACACTTGGACACACAACAAAATGCTTGACTCGGGCACCCACACGGTCTAAGTTGTGATGCTCGGCGAACGAAGTGCATATGTACCACTCGTATTTCAAAACCTTGCTCGTTTATCAAGTTAAAATTGATTTTAAAAATTAGCTTGTCTTGCAAAACACTCAAAGACCAAGTTAGTCACAATCCAAGGTTCCACTATACTTCACCTTTTCTTCAATTCACCTTATAGATACTCTAATATTAATAAAACCATAATGTGTATCATAAAACAGAAATGTATATTCCTGCTAGACATTTTCAAGAAGATGCCAAAAACACTTACATGTGTTTCCTGAATCTACAAAAATGAGCAAATATTACTTCTAAGAATCTGAGAAACATTCTTATAAACAAATATTATGACCATGAATCTCCTGGATGGAAAACATGGCTGCCATGTGGTCCTTTTAGATTTATAGTATGATATGTCTTCCACAAATATAACTGCCTCAATTATAGCCAACCAATGTGCAAAAACACACACTAGGCTCCCCTAACACACTTAACAAGGCTGAGGGATGGGCACACTTCCAGGGTGTTTTTTAAATTATTATTATTAGTCACAAGAGGTAAGTTTTGAATTATTTCACAACAAGGTAATTTATTCAAACTGAATCTGGATCAGTACATATTTAAACATCTTACATAAAAAATAATTAATGTTTATCAAAGGAGGACTTAGCTGATTTTAGAGTACAATTTAGAGTGTGTGTACAAAAACATAATGAAGCAATGAAAGGCAATAAAAATAATAAAAGCAATAAGAATAAGTGAGTAACAGAGGGAGGTACAAGAAAAAAAAGACTTAGTGAGATGAAGAAAGAAAAGATAATGGAAGCAGTGACAAGAGGTGAGAAAAGACAGATAAACAAAAAGATGTTTAAGTTAGAGATGACTGTAATGAAGACGTGAAACATGGTCATTACTGCTCAGCCTCAGAACATTACCGCTGAGGAACTGAAAAACACTGCCTGTCCTCAGATGTGGAATTGCAACTGAGCCAGGCTGGTGTGGTAGATCAAAAAATGGCAGTGAATTGTGCAATAGGGCCATTAATGAAAGGACAGAATTTAGGCAGCAGAAAAACCCAGCACCACCCATTCAGCTTTCTTTCAGACTTTGCCACCCACATGAAAAGGGGAAATAATGCTTAACACTCCCAAACATGCCAGAACTGGCTTTCCATTTAAAGAGGCTGGCTGCATATTCACAGAAGGCAGTACAGAAACACAGGACTCAAATGAGATTAGAAGCTGAATGTGGAGAGGGAAAAAAAACACCATTGGAGTAACAAGAGCACTTGTGAGGAGTGTCCTGGTAAAAATGAAAACAAGGGAGAGAACTTTTGTTATAGTTCCTTACTTTTTTCTTTCAAACTAGTGGAGTTTTCCCATGCACTTGTTTAACTAATAGCAAAGTCACAAGTCAAATGACCGATACCCTGCACGTCCCCCTTATAAAGTACCTCCACTACATTGAACTCCTTCTCTTACCTTTTCTTGTCTTGCTGAGTAAGTAGCAGATTCCAGATGCTATATGTTAAAATCTGTCTGAAATCAAATTTGTTACTATAAACATTCTACATGCAAGGATAGTGTGCCAGCATGCACTTGGAGTCATACATGCAGCATTTCAAGCTAAAGGAGACATAGCAACATTGTATGACAAATACCATTGTTAAAAACTATGCCATGGACAAAAGCACAGTTCTAGTCTAAAAAGGTTCAGGCCAGGGTTCAGGTCAACTGGTCATATTGACTGTGGAAACCAACAGGCTGACAAAATTGTACATAAAACCTGACTTGCATGCTACATGAGTCTTTTTGATGAAAGACGGAGCTACCTCAATTAAGAAGGATATTACCGTTCTGGAAGAAGCCAAACATAGCAAACTTGCCTCTGAGAGCTGCCTACCTTGAAGTGGTTGCTATCAGATAGTGTATGCACTGTTGCACCATCTGTTTTGGAGTATGGCAAATTTACAAAGAGGTGGTTCATCTAATTTGGAACACCTACAGATAAGTGCTAGCGAACAAGCAGACTATTCACTCCGCAGTGTGAACAGTAACATTGCTGGCAAATTCTAATATTGCTGTCACTGTTATGATTAATACTGTAGATCAGGTCAACTGGTCAACATAGATCATCGAGAAGACTATGGGGTTAGAATAGTTTATGGCAAAAAAAAAAAAAAAAACTTAGATTCAGAAAAATCTAAATTATCTAATTGCAAAATGCTGCAGTTTATTACAGGTAAAATAAGGAAAGTCAAAAATTTACGTAGGGTTTTATCAATAATTTAAGTATTTGTTACTTTTTAAATAACTTCAGAAACTGATAAATAAACATTGGCAAACATCCTCTTAATGAGATCATTTGTGCCGTTATTAACTACCTAGAAAACAGACCACTCATTTTAAGGAGAACGCCAAGAGGATGAGTGTGATGTAACAGGTATTTTATAGGTTCCAGACACAAGGTCATTCCAGACACAAGGTCATCAATACAAGGTACATACAAACAAACTAATCCATTAGCTCTGGAAACAAACCAACTCGACAGTACTCCACACAGTCACAGTAAATGCGCATTAACTGTTCTTCAAAACGGTCGTAACTGTCTTTGAACAGTGATAATAAAAGGATAAAAACAAGCATGACCAAACACTGTGCTCAGCAAGAACAATAGAACAATCACTGTATGGTTCTTATTCACACCACTGAAAATTTCCAGACAAACAGCTAATCTCACATCTTTACCGTTCTCACCTTCATGCCCAAGGCCTTTTCCCACATACTGTATCAACCTACTGCTGTACAAGAGCTAGTTAGCTGAGAAAATACTGTAAGATGAATCACAGCAGTGCAGGGCCTCATGAAACATCCACACCTCCCTCTGTCTTCACTTCCCTTTGTATAGGTCAAAGAACATCTGGCAAATTAAAAGTTTACTTTTAAAGCCCTTCTTTAATTAGCGCAGTGTTTTATTAGATGACAACAAAATGAATACACACATTTTAATCTGGTAAAAATGTGAAAGGTTCCATATTGCTTATGGTAAACCATATGTGTGAAGACTAAAAAGTCTGCTTTTTATTGCTCCTTCCCCCCCTCTGATCATATTTGTATAAATAGCATGTGTTACAAATTTAGATCTTTATGTTAAAACAGCAACCTGAAGGTGTTTTGTACATCATCACAAAGGAACTGTCACATTACAACCACTGAGGATTTTAACAACTTTTTTAAACTAAACCCAGCACTGTGGTACTTTGTCTGCAAGTACACTTACAAAAAGACAAAACAGAACGGGACACTTGAGTGTGTGTGTGTGTGTGCGCGCATGTGTGTGTGTATATACACACCCGTATCCACTTGTTGGCCCGGTCCTCCACTGCATTCTGAGGCTCAGCACTATACAGGAGCCACACACACTGCAGCAGGAGCGTCCTACTTGCTCCTAAAGAAAAAAAAAACTAACAAAATCAAGTTTGAGTTTATATATATATATAATGTGTGTTAGTCATCAGAGTAACAAAGGAAACAAATTCAGGAGGAATGCACTGTGTTTAAGGAAAGAAAATAAGTAAAGAGGGACAAAAGAAAATAGCAAGTTACAGAGGAAAAAGGGGAAAAAAATCTGAGCTTGAGATTCAAGCAGAACTAGAGAGAAAGACAGTTAAAAAGAGGGAGGAAAAAGAATGAAAGGGAAAATAAATGCCCAGCAGGTCGCTACAGGGTTCACTGGAAAATGAGTGTAAATACCAAATGCCTCCAGACCCATTTCTCCATCCCAATTGGGAAGCACACCCCCAATGAGTAAAAGAGTCATAAATTTACCATCCGCAGTAACATATGGGTTCCAACAAAGTCTTCCCAGGAACTGGCCCACAAAAGGAAAGCTCTTCATGGCCTTAGTGGCAGAGCCCTGAAAAACAGTGCACACATAAATGCGCATACACACAATGTCTGAACCTAAGCAACAATAACAATTACAGTCACTGTGTGTTGATGATGGAATATATAGTACTGTGAAAAGTCTTAAGTCACCTCCTCATATTTAGCTTCCAAAGAGCCTTTGTTTCTTAATTTTAATGTATTTTAATGTAGTCTGATCAAGCTTGGTGAGGCAGAAAGCTGAGTGATCAGCAGACAAGCGGAGAAATAATGCTGCTGCTGAGGTTGTTACATAAACTTTTGAAATCTTTTTAAAGTGCCTATATCTGTAGGCACTTTGCCGTCTGACACAGTAAAACCTTTGTTCCCGTTTCTTTAATGCAACTACATAATTTAATATAGTTTAAACTACAGAATTTAAAAACATGTATTATGAAGAAATTAGGGTTGGCTCAAGACTTTTGCATAGTGCTGTAAAATAATACAGATACACAGTTGAAGATGACATTGGACTGTCGTGGCCTAAACCCTGATGTACTTTCACAAGAACCATACCACCAGTTAATATAAACAATTAATCCTAACTTACCTTCAGGATTGTTAAAGCCAAGAAAAATCTTTTGATGCCCGTTTGTAGAAACTATTCCCACAAAACCAAATAGAACGAGTCACCAATCACTTTTTTAAAAGACATTCACGTAATTAATGAACACCAGCACACTAACACAGTGGAATCTAGGGGTTCACAGCTTTTTGCATTAATTCAAGATGTGTGCTGTTAATTTACTGTATATTGGAACCCATTCAAAGGAACAGACCCCTTTTCACATGCCCCTTACATATAATACGCAGTGTGATCCAGAGTGATGTGTGTGCAGAATGAATGATAAAACCCTAAAAGAATGTTTAGCTTATAAAATGGTCATGACCAGAACAAAGCTGAATGCATAGCATTAAAAGATGAATGAATCAGAAACACTGCTGGGATTTAAATAATGTTCTGACTGGAAAAAGTCTGCCAATAAATTGTTTCCATTTTCATTTTATAATCTAATCTATATACATTACAGATCGTATACCTTGAATTTTATGCATTCACATCATTTGTGCTGTCTGCAATTATTCATGATGATCTAACTATGGTTTATGATGATGTGGCTGATACAAGTATTTAAAAAATCATTAGAAGCTTAGAAAAAAATCATTATAAATACACAAGATCTCACCAACCATTAAGCAAGTAGCGAGGTAGAGAATTGGAAAGGCAACAAACATCATCTCAACAAATCTTCATGTAGTAAACAGTATATACCTATAACTTCATTGAAGGTCTATATCATTGTATTTGCCCCCAGATTTTGATGATATACTTTATTAAATCACTCATACTAATAAACCATATACTACTTGGTCTTCTGAAGCCCAACCTTGTATTTGGACCAAGAATGACATAATGAGCTGGAGTGAGAGCAGGAGGAGATGGGTCACTGCATCTGGTCGCAGTAACCGCCATAATGGGAGAAATTAGAAAGCAGGACCACATCAAACCTGTTTTCCTTTCTGACAAGGTAGGCACTGAGGCAACGTAGCACATAGCAATAAGAGCTCCTGAGGTGCTAAGACCACAGTGAACTAAAGAAAGGGGTCCTTTCAAGCAGCACATGGATGGTGTGAGGCAGGACTTTTACAAACACTAGACCTTCACAGAGAAATGCACCCTAACAACCCCAACCATACCCTAGCAACCACCTCATCCACCCCCTCTTAAAAAATCAAATCCTGATCCATCTCTTGATGCAGGGATACATTAGGTTAATGCAGGCAATCCCTTGGTGGCTATTAGTGCACGAACCCAACAACGTGGCTATGCCAACAAACTGCCTGGTCCAGCACAGAGAAGCCCCTGTTTGTGCTCTGGCCTCCAGGGTATAGTCACAGTCTACCTAAGTTCTCAGCACAAGGACTACATCACAGACTTATTACTGAAACATGGACTTTGGAGATTTCTGCTTTGCCTTACAGAGCCTATTTGTTTATGTGTGTGTATGTGCGTGTGCGTGCATGTTTCACTCTTAACAGCTTTTCAAGTCCTGTCTATAAAAGTTTTTGGTCTTGCAGGTAATTTGAAATGTCCCCTAATAATAAGCCAAGGCAACTGGAAAATACTGGCGTGATCATTACAGTATGAAAAGCTTAAAAGCTGAAGAATGTTGCTGTAAAATCTCAACATTTGGTAGCCCTCCTGTACCTTCCTGGACTTTGGCACAATGAAGAGACTTGTATATTAGTGTAAACTCAGGAATTTATCAACAGGAGCTTAATGCTCTCAACCTTAAGACCTGTCAAAAAAATTTGTCCCCTGGTGGAGTTTGACCATTGGACCAGGAGACTTACAGAAACCGTAAAAAATGTTGTACGGGTAACATGAATGGCAGGGGTCACATGTAATAGACAGACCTAGATGGGCTAGACCTGCTGTTAATGAAGATGTCCAGATCAAGACCCTGTCTGTCCACAAGATACACCACATATTCCCTATGGACCAAAGAACATGGTCACCTGACTCTCACAGCCATATGAATATATATACCACCACATTACAACGTTGGGCCACTTCTCTACTGTTGTAACAGCTTCCATTTCTTCAATAAGGCTTTCTACAAGACTTTGGAACATGGCCTGTTCGGTCAGTCACAAAAGCATTACAGAGGTCAAACGAGATAGGTGCGATGCTCCAGTTCATACCGAAGGTGGTCAGTGGGCTTGAGGTCAGGGATCCAATGCAGTCAAGTGGGGTTCTTTCAACCCAGCCTTTGCAAACTTTGTCTTTATTGACTTACTTCATAGTTTGTGCACGGGGCACTGTCATTCTGCAACAGGTTTGTGCTCCTTAAAATGTAAATTAAGGAGATCAATAAAGTGTGTGTGTGTATGTATGTACACTAATGTATGTATAGTTAGTAGGTAGTCTTGTGAAGTTCAGACATTTGTGTTCTGTATACAAAAATCAACTTAAACATTTAAAAGTTTTTTTTAAGTAACCGTCTAATTACCAAAAAAACTGAAATCCAAACTGAGATTCTACACTTGATTAAAGATTTTTCCACTTAGAAATACCGTTGTCTGTAGTGCATGTACAAGCTGCTGGAGGAAGGTCCCCAAAGATTGCATGTGTTTGCTCATATCCTGCTGTGCACTGGGAGATGTAGCCTGGCCCCACTGCTCTGCTTTATCCATCCAGAACCTCATCTCTAGCTCAGACAATAGAGCCATGACTGTAAATCTGCAGAAACACAGACACAAATGTAAACCCAGATAAACAGACCGATCAGAAATTAAGTCACTCATTAAGGGCGATATCAAGACCACTATTGTACAACAGGTATACACAATATAAGATATATTTCAAAGAATATTAATGTCTATGAAGGTTCATTCTGGAGCAGTATAAAAAATTAATTTTTTCAGTTTCTTTAATTTTATTACAGTGTCATTATCACACTCCTGAAACATCTTAGATTTATTATTGAGCTTTCAAATTTAGCATCTGGTTGACTTGAACAGGTTTAATCCAGACCTGAGATGGGATGTACCACAGTACTGAAGTTTCCTTCATTTCCTATCACCTTGACTTACTACTCAACAAATAACCTATTCCAATCAAGATTGCTCTGTTGGTTGCTTATCTTTAACAGTTCTTTACACAACATATATTTTATGCATTTGAGAGAATGAAAAGTGACAGGGCAATAAGAAAATAAGGACCTGAAAATGTGCAACCCAGCTGGGGTTTCTGAACTTGTCATCACCTTGTATTTCATGCAATACAGCGTGCCAGGGTATTAAATGTACTCTTGAACACTGGTCTAAACTCTCAACAGCCACCTTAGCTCAGCACACAGGTATTTCAGACAAATTAACAAAGCCCAGTGACATAGACTGCAACATCGCCAAGTCCCGCTGAGACGCAAGGTTCTCAATGCATTTCAGGCTGAAGACCATGGCTGGGGAGCCCTTCCAACTTCAGACTGCAGAAGCTAGCATTCAAAGATAATTGTTGTTTTTAGGCTTAATGACAGGTCTGCAAAGGACACAACAGTGGATCATTTTTACGATCACCTCGTAATGCACATTTTAATGTCTTTCCATTGACTCTACTGGAAAGCCCCCATGGGTTAGGCGATGTGTAATTACCCACTGAGCGTTTTATCATCAAGCCAAAAGCATGAACAAACGCTTCTTGTTGACTTGACATCTCAGTACAGCCTACCTCAAACTCTCAAGCCTGAGGCTGCAGAGTTTTTCCAAAACATAACCTTTTCATGTACATCATTTAATACAATTATCTGAACTATACTAATTCAGATAGAAATATACTATACTCTTCACTCATGGTAATGATCTTTAAAATGGATGAGCAGTTATCAGTCATGGAGGTAAAGACGTCATCTAATTAATTAGAGATTGGGGGGGGGGGGACTATTCAGTTACATATGGTGATTCGTTTGTGTGGCAACGCATGCACCACACTAACTTCAAAATCAATGTTTTTTGAAACTTAATTTATAATTTCTATATGTTTGCATTTGAGGTGGTAATGTGTTGCAGTTTCTCTATATTCCTACAGGTGGCATGCTGCAATCATTCAGCATGATTAAAAATTATTTGCCAGGTTTGTTTAGATTTGTAGAAAAATCTGAAAAAAATATTTAATCAAGACATTTATAAAATAGTGATATTTGCAGAATCACTATACAATTCTACTCGGCACGTAGGTATCATGATATCATATCGTGGGCCCTTGGTTATACCCATCCTTACCTAGTATTAATGCAAGTATGCTGTTTTGGTCTCAGAAAATGCAATTAAAGTTGTGCAATTATTCTGATATACAGTTATGCCCTTAAAATGGCCATAAATTTTGGACCAAAGATTGTTTTAAGGCTGTTGACCTCTGAAAATGAAACACTGCAGATGTAAGCGAAGACTTTCAGCTTTAAATCAAGGGGATTAACAAAAGTATGGCTTATTCAGTCAGGAATTCCCACCATTACCATACACACATCTATTTGGGTGGCTCAAAAATAATGGAACAAAAGGCTGACAAGCAGTTGCATGGCCAGGTCTGATCTGTTCCCTCATTACTCCATAACTAATCAAGACGATAAAAGGCCTATAAAAAGTGGTACTGAGTGTTACATTTCACTCTAATTCTCAACATGAGGTCCAAAGAGGCGTCTATGCAAGCAGGAGGCCATTATTAGTCTACACTACATCAGTCTACACTTTAATCATTGCTTGGCTTCTTCATATTAAATTCATTGTGGTGGACTAAAGATGCAAGTTTAGAAAAACCTAGTTGTATGTTTTCAGGATGCAGAAAATTCATTAGTTTGTGAAAACAAATACATCACTGCCTGGACTCCTATTAATATTTTTGTAGTAGGAGACCAGGCAGGGGTGTTTATTTTGTTTTGACAAACTAATGAATTTTCTGCATCCTGGAAGCAGTACAGGAAGCGTCCAGAGGATTGGACCTAGGCACTTATTTTAGGCCATCATCTCAAGGTGTAGATCACATTTGATTAAAATAATTCACAACCATTTAACAATTTACTGAAATGTTAATGAAACCATTTCTACCATTAATGTTGGACCATCATTCTAGCCAATGTTGGACAATTGCTGAAAAAATTATAATGAGCAAATGTACTAAGACACACATTATCATACATCATCATCCTTCCATTATTACACTGATTGTGCAAAACAAATTGCAAATGGGGGGGAGGGGTACACCCTGGACAGGGTGCCAATCCATCGCAGGGCACACACACACTACGGACACTCACACACTACGGACAATTTGCAAACGCCAATGTCCTCTATCCAGGGTGTTACTGTGACATTTGACAGTTAAATAAATGCACAGTAACATTTCTGTACTTCTTCGTTATCTTTTTCTATCCCATAATACTCTACCAGGTAGATACCTAGTCATGTATCTGTGTACGTACATGTCTGTATATTTATTTATATGCGCTTGTTTTCTACCGGAAGTAGCTAACGACTCTTTGTCTGAAAGCAATATTTTAACTAGCAGTGCGGTTGGAGTCACCAAAATTCTACGTCTATAGTTACACCGACGTTTGTTTGTTTATTCTGTTTCTTACTAAAACATACCTGAAAAAAGGAGAGACGAAAGAAACGTCCTTCTAAACTTCCCTCTCTTGCTGACAAACCGGAAGTTGACAGCGGTCATTGGTGCGCTGTTATTCCCGCCCGTATTCATGCAATTCCCGCCTCCTTCTGCAGGTTTGCGCGTATGTATTTATTGTAATAAATAAATACATAAATTATCATCACGTTCTGAAATAGTTTAAGTATAAAATATTTACGATGCAGGTATAATTACTAGAAAATGGGTATCAGTAATATTACGAGGATACTATAATTTATATTGTATTTATTAAGATACATTGTTTATTTAAATTAAGAATTCATTTAATCCATTGCAGTTTAAGACATCTGTATACATCTTTTAGCCAGAAAGTTATTAAGAATTGCACAAAGTTATGGAAGAATTACAAAAGGCATGCTTCTACCACAAGTGAATGAAACATTTCAGACTGTGAACTACTCCAGCCTATTTCAGAAGATCCACCAATCAGAACACAGCGCGCGGATCCACAAGCCAATCAGAGCACAGCGGGCAGCTCAATATTTCTTGCATATTTTTCCTAGCTTCTGAATGAAAATGAACGAATGTCTTACTTAACTTAATTGTTAAATTATATATATATATTTTTAAAGTTAGAGTAGGTATTGTGGATATTAGCAGGGATAAGTGTGTCACTTTGAAAGTACTATAATGTAATTATTTACCCTGCAGCAGGTTACATTAAGGGGAAAATCATACACATACAGTCGGTGCATCTATTCACTAGTCTGAATAGCTTTATTGGAATTCCAGAACACATCAATAAGATTACCAATAAATGCTCATGCACAAATGCATTGTGTCATGTTTGTTGCTGGTTGTGCATTTGCACAAGTGCACTTTTTGTTGTCTTTTTGTATAGTTCTTAGTTAGTTTTGTGAATTTAGGTTGTTAATTTATGTAATGTATACATGTATAATCATCAAGTTGTTTAAGTCCTTGCTTCCTCATATTCTTGATCACACTGAAACATTGGTCATGTAAATAATTTACATGAAGACATACTGACAGATTGAGAAACAGGTGGCCCTGTTAACCCCATTGTTATGCCTTTATATTGCAGAAATGAACTCTCACCTTGAATCTTCTGGCTTACACCCCGTACACCACTTATGATGAACTGCACAGTGTTCCTATATTTCTACATTACTGTATTGCCCAAAATTATTCAGTCCTAAAAAAAAATGATAATAATAATAATAAAAACCATTTACATTTTCCCCAGCTCTTTTCACTTCTATTATTGTTCATTTACTCCACAAGTCAGTTTCATTCCACTTTCATTCCACTTTGTGAAATTTATTTTCGACTGAAAAATCATTTTCAGTACTCCACAGAATTTGTGTACCTGTAGGGACATCTGTGTTGACATCTTTCTGTACAAAACGGTGAGATTTTAAATATTTCCTTAGCAATTTGAACAATTTTTTAAACAATTTGAACAACATTTTGAACAAAATGAAAGTGTATATAATAAATATTACAAGGAGAGTTTTTAGAATAAAATAATTTTCATATGTATCTTTTATGAGCAATGAGCTCAAAAGTGGATGTTAAGTGCTGTTTCCATCTTTTTTTTAAAAAAATAACCGTTAGGTGGCACTGTTTCAAAGAGAAAATCCCTTTATAGAGCACTGTGACATTTTCATTAGTTTCTAATAGTTAGTTTACTTCACAGTTCATGGATGAAGATTACTTCTGTAGTCTCCAAATGGTGCTGTTTTTTTTTTTTTTTTAAGTTATTACTATCATGTAAAATTAGGATCATATGCTATATGCTGTATTCAGAGATAAACACTCCTGAAAAAGTATTGGTGTTATTTAGTGATTGTTGTACATGGAAAAGAATATGAGATGATTGAGTTGGATTTTCAATATTCATTTCAGTATTCAATTCCTCACATTCACGTCTTGATGTTAAACAATTTGGAACATGGTACCGTTGTGTATGACCACCCAGTTTTTAGGTGAGCAAAAGCATAGGAACAGATAGTCAATTCGTGCTCGCAATAACTGCTACAAGCTGGTAACCCACTGACATCAATAACCATTAAAAAAAAATTTTATGGTGCTTTTCCAGGCCAGACCACAGCTTCTTTTAGTTGTTGTTTGTTTTGGGGGTTCTACCTTTAGTCTCCTCTTCAGGAGGTGAAACGAATGCGCCGTTGGGTTAAGCTCTGGTGATTGACTCGGCGAGTCTAAAAACCTTCCACTTTTGTGCCTAATGAAGTCTTTTGTTGTGTTGGCAGAGTGCCTTGGGTCATTGTCTTGCTGCCTAATAAAGTTTTAATAAAGTTACAGTAGATAAGATGCATTTCTCTGTAAATTGGCAGACTAAAACATTCTGTAGACTACAGAATTCATTCTATTCTAGGTTATGTAATCAATATAAATTAGTGAGCCTTTTCCTGAAGCAGCCATGCAAGCCCATGCCATGACACTACATCTATATGGCTTGAACAATGAGCTTGTGTATTCTGCATCATAAGCAGATCCTTTCTTTCTTTACACTTTGGCCTGTCCATCACTTTAGTAGAGGTTAATCTTAGTTCAAGAAGTTTTGTAAAGCCCAATCCGTCCTTCTGATTCTTATTACTTGGTTTGCATCATACGCCATAAAAAAACGCCTCATGTATTCTATAACATATTTGATATGCATGTTCAAATATACATGTTTCAAATATTCTTTTGTTATTCTACATATTATTGGTGGCTTTTCTGCCTCTATTATAACAGCAACTGTGCAAACAGTACCAGGAAAATAGAAATACACATATCGTATTAGCTAGTAACATACTGTCATATGGATTGTATTTATTTTCTGTAATTAAGTGATTTATACTAAATTAATTATGTGCACGCTACAAAAAGGTATGTAAAAAATAAATACCTTTTTTTTTTTTTTAATAATCTTTTTATTACACTAGTGGATATTTAAACTTAATTACTGAGATGTAACACTTTGCATACCTCAAATACTGATTTATTTTTCTCCTTGACATAAAAGTTAGACCTTGCCACAGCAGAGGAGCAACCACACACTACACAGTTAACTCAAATTATGCACATACAGTCTACAACATGGTAAGTAAGCAATCAGAGTGAGGTTGAGGGTCAATGCCTAGCACAATGAGATGCCTGTTTAAAGGATCTGGACTGTACTGCAGGATTGCACTGGGAATTCTGGGGTCTGCAGAGCTGTCCCTGTGGAACCTGGTAATGCTTCCAGATTGTAGGGGTATAACAGACTGTGTGTGTGTGTGTGTGTGTGTGTGTGTGTGTGTGTGTGTGTGTGTGTGTGTGTGTGTGTGTGTGTGTGTGTGTGTGTGTGTGTGTGTGTGTGTGTGTGTGTGTGTGTGTGTGTGTGTGTGTGTGCATGGCATATGTGTAGAGGGGGTTTGGACCAAATATGGGGACAAGGATCTATTTGAAAGTTCAACTCACAGGTTTATATTTATAATCTTGCTTTAACATGTTATTGTTTCTATGGTAATGGCTCATTCACAGTGACAAGTATGGTGGCTGAGCTACACAATTTAATATGAATAATAAATGCATTTTTAAAAGGTATTTAAGAAAAGATATTTAAAAATGCATATACAGCCTTATGCAAAAGTTTAGGCACCCCTTGATAAATAACATATTTTGGTGATTTTTTAATGCCATTAGTCTAATGAGCTGATTAAGGTCTGAAACCTTGAAAAAAGAATCTGAGACTCTGGAACTCTTAGGGTGTCCAAACTTTTGCACAGTGCCATAATAATGTTTTTATTTTTTGTTTTTGTTAAATTTATGGCATAAGAAGTAAGTATGCATCAGTGTTTGCTGAAAATATTGTGCATTTTTTCCATTTCCAAGGGAGACTGTGTTAACATATTTTCAATAAAAAAATCAGCAAAATATTATTTATTAAGGGGTGCCTAAACTTTTGCATAAGACCGTAAATGATCAATGTTGTTATAAGAGGAAGAAGACGAACATTTACAGAATGAGTCATCAGCGTCAGTGTTTTGTAACATTCAGAGGTAAAGCTGTAGCTTTATGCCACAAAAGCAGCTTCAAAAGCTTTGCACATTCTTTATCTTCTGTATTGTAAGTGATGACAAAACTTGTTTACATGGATATTCCCCAACATTAAATGTAACTGTATAACAATTGTGATACAAGGTGGTATCAAAAAGTTTCGAGACTAGTTTTGTAACACATCCAACAGATGGCAGCACAAGGCTGCATACACAGCTACATGGAGCACACGCCTTCATAAGTCAATGTGCCAAAAGACATCATCCTGTGTACATCAGGAACTGTGCAACTGGTGCTGTTACCACGTGGACAGCAAGTTAGTACAAGGAGTCCACAACATTGCTGCTATAGTGTGTGATATGGAACAGTCCTCATGTGTGATTTGAATGCACTGTGCCCTGGAGACAGCAACCTGGAGAGCAGAAGAAACATTGTTGGAATTGAAGTCTGCTAAGATCTCCATCAGAGGGCCAAGGATGACCTGTCCTTCATGTCGAGGATCATTACTTGGATGTATGTGTACAGCCCTGAGGCGATGCAACGGGCTTCGCAGTTCAAGAGCCCATCATTATAAAAGACGAGGCAACTACGCAGCTCGACAAGTGCATGCTCATCGTCTTTTTCAACTTTCTCTGCTTTGTGGATCGAGAATTCGTCTCCAGGGGCCAGGCAGTCAGTAACGAATTGTACTGGCAGGTTTTAGGACATATAAGGGAGGACATACGGCAAACAAAGCTTGTAAACTCTCAAAAGTTTTAGATACCCCTTCGTATAAGATATAAATAATAAATAATAATAAAACACCTCAGGACATTGCTACAGATAAATAGCTCTCTAATAATAATCCAGGTCGTACTGTACCTTACCCAATAAACAACACTTTTATACAATTTATTAAATTGTTATGCATTTTCATATCTTGTAATATTGTAATTGCATACATTTTATTTATTTACAATTTGCTGGTAAAAAGTCTTGTTAGTTCTGATTCATGTATCACTATTTGTGTATGACTCTGGCCTGCCTTTCTTTTTGCTTATCATGTTTTTGCCTTTGTCTATCACTTTTGCCTTTCATGCCATTTTCATGTCTGGTTTTGACCTTGCTTTACATCATGGATGTCCTGGATCTTGTTTTGGATTTGTTTGTCTCTCAGGTGTCTTTTGGTAGTGACCTGGACTGCTTTGACTGGGACTTGCCTGCCAATAAACCTCTGCATCACATCTATATTAACACTCAATGAATGAAGGATCAAATTATACAACTCTGATTTAAACCACTTTTACAAGTATTTTTTTTTAACGATCGGCTTTTAGGACAACAGAACTGAACTCAGGATTAGCCTAATAATTCTTTTTTTGAGAATGATCAGCTGCCTTCGAGTGCTTAATGTGGCATACTCACAAGTGACGAATTCATTGCCATTGAATAACAAAGTTCACCAGTGTTGGAAATTTAGACAAAAAAGTTTCCCAGCGTTTCACTAGAGCTTGGAGAAAGTAGAAGTAGGAAGTTTTCTCAGTATGCAGGAGCCATGATCGGACCTCCTGCTTCAGGTCTGAAATGCTGGCCTCCCATGAACTCCTTTCATGGCCCAATCATGTGGCACAAAGTCAGGACTGAACGGGGATGTGGGTACGGAGATGCCGAGTTCCTGTAATGTACAATCATTCGTAAATCATCGTGTGTACAGTTCTTAGTGCATATTTAACAGGAAATCACAGCATTGGGACTAAACAGCTGAGTCAAAAATTATTCGCACTGTGGCTGTAGAATCTACTTTAGTTAACTTTTCGCACAGACAAGTACATCATTTTTTGACATTATCTGGATGCTTTTCAATACATGTTGTTCATCTGTCGACAAGCTTTCGTATACCCTCTTTAAAACAGTGTTTTAGACTTAAAGGGAGGATGCTTTAACACGTCAAAACAAAGTTTTTGAAGAGTGTTGACAGTGTGAGCAGAAGTGTGTGGATGTGCATGGGCATGCAAGATTCATGTTGAACCTTTTTCCTGATAATGTTCGAGTACATTGGTAGGGTCGGATCCATGTCTCGTCCCTAATAATGATTCTTTTCAATAAACTTTCACCTTCCTTAGAGTTCAAATTTAGTTTGCACACCTTCAAATTCTTCTGTTCCATGAGTAGTTTAGTTCGCTCAGTCTGTTGCAGACCATTTTTGTTCGCACCGCAGTTACAAATGAACTGCTGTAACACTTTTACACCTGTATAACAGTGACTGGGGAAACAGTAGCCTTGTAACGGTGTTGCAGCCAAATGCATATCATTTTTGACTCACCAGTAACACATAGCATGTAAATTTAATAGGGAGCATAAAGATTGGTCTTTGGAGAAATGGAAAAAGCTGATGTGCATGTGGTGTGATGAGTTCAGATGAACCCTATACCACAGCAATGGGTGTGTCAGGGTTAAAAGGGGACACATGAAGCGATGCACCCATCATTCATAGCTCTGTACAACTGTACAACATCTGGGGGCAGTGTTATGATCTGGGGTTGCTGCTGTACTGTATATGTGAGGGTCAAAAAAAATGTCAATAAGATATTTTGAATACAAATAATTCTTCACTTGCCACTATGAGTGAGCCAGTGCTCCATCATAACCTTCACTTCAGGTCATAATATGGTGTGTGCTCACATGGGAGGATCTACAGTATTGCCAATATGGGATGGGAAGAGATGGACACCCGGTCTGTTTGGCAGGACCCTACTACGCAAGATTTGGCTTCAAGGTTTCTCCTGCACAGACGCTATCTCCGAATTTTTGGAAGGGAACAGTGCCATGTTGTCCACTCGCATATACTGTACAGTCCTTGGACTGGATGTGTTGACACATGTTTTTCTTAAATAATTTCGTCTAATGTTTTTGCATTAAGTCCAGTGAGTGCAACAGAGAGATGAGGGAGATACAGTTTGTGTTTTGGAAAGGTTGCTGAAACAGGCTATAACTTTGGGAATGTGTTTAAAGTGGGCTAATGGCTCCAGATTAGAGCACACAACTCCTGTGGTTTTCTGGCCTGGTGTGTGTGTGTGTGTGTGTGTGTGTGTGTGTGTGTGTGTGTGTGTGTGTGTGTGTGTGTGTGTGTGTGTGTGTGTGTGTGTGTGTGTGTGTGTGTGTGTGTGTGTGCGTGTGAGTGCCTGATGTCTAGTTCCTATGGATAATTGAGCAAATAAAAATGTTACTCCAAAAGATTGCGCTCTCCTGGGTAAAGAACATATTTACTTTAATAACACATGAATTCATGCACAATTTAAACACGGCCCTGATGTCATCCTTCTAATTTGTGAATAAATAAAAAAATCCACACATTGTACGGAGAAACACAGGTTTTGATGATGCACTCGATACAACATGATGACATATAAAGGTGAGGACTATAATGACTATAAAGGTGAGAACAAATGGATGCATTCTGTCATTTATTTCATTTTTTCTTCTTCTTCATTTAGGTCACTTTAGGTCAGATTCCTTTGGATGGTCCATAAAAAACACATGTGGCCTAAGAGGAAGCTGTTTAGTCATACAAATAGGAATTAAAAACAGGAGGGAAAAAAAATAAGCATGTGGTTTAATGCCTGGGCTAACAACCATGTGTGTTTTAACTAAGCTCAAAATAGGTGATCTTGAGGAGAAATCAAAACAAGGCAGAGGGAACGAGAGCGAGAGAAAAAGAAAGAGTAGGGGTTTGTATGGTGGAGTAAGGGGATTGGCAGAGGGCCGTCGTGTCCAGCTACTGAGATCACTAAGTGGGTGGTAGAAGCAAACTGTCTCTCATCCAAACCCTGAGAAACACTCATATCTTCCAGGCAGTTCGGCTGGAGTAGGATGTCAACCGCTGAAGCCTGCGCTCGAGCCAACGAGGCCTAGAGAAGCACAGATGGTAGTGCTGACAAATTAGTTCAGCGCAACATTGAGCCGCTCTCATTTCTGTACCTGGCAACGGTGACGAGACTATCTCTTCTTTCTGCTGAATCTTTTCCTTTCCAGCACTTTCCAGTGCCCGGCTCTTTGTTTGTAGTCCATGCAGCTGGAGCGGTGGCGTGTTCAGCACATGAGTACTTCTCCAGTGAAGCTCCCTCCGATCTATTTATTTATACTGAATGAAAATGTGTTGGCCCACATTATCCAGAAGCAGCCAGCTGGCCCTGAGCTTACTCCTAACTCATAGAGAACAGGAGTGCACAGACTGGGTGTGGCCAGAACAAGCCAGCCTTCCTCAGGTTCACCTACACAGAAAAGTGTTTTTTTTTGTTGTTGTTTTTTTTTTAATTCTCAGTTGTCCTCCCATATCCTCAATGGGGAATTAAGCATGAAACTGGCGGCCGCAGCAAATCATCAGGGAGAAAGCATCTAAGACACGAAAACATGTAAGTGAATTTGACCCTCTGTGCTTTTTCACAAACTGCATACGCAGAAATGGCTTTGTTTCAGAAGCCAAAATGTGCTTGATTTGCTGGCGTTACAAGAAAAGAAGTAGATTTTTTTCAAAGCCTGGGATATTCAAGTTTGAAAATAGAGTTGTGCACAGTACAGTACAATAGATTTACATCATGTTGACCTACTGTACCGTCCTGATGACAAATCAGAAATGGAAACAAAACAAATCTCGAATAACTTCAGACTCATGAAGTTCCACTCGAAGAGAGAAAAAGCAATTAGACAGTTAAAAAAAAAAAAAAAGAAATGCCATTAGGAGACCAGGACATCTTTCAGTAGGGGATACAAAAACAGATGTTCGGTCTTGCTCACAAGTCATAAATCATTAGGGCAGAATTCTGCTGTCTGTTTCTGTGGGACCTGCTCATCACTCAGCCTGCGTACATACTACAGTACGTGTGTCTGAGATTTGTGTGAGACCATCAGAAGAACAGTGTGTGTGCAATTTACAGTAATCTCTGGAACAGTGTTGTCATACTGGATTGGTTTACTGGCTTACTGTATAGTGGATTGACTACAAGCAAACACATACACATACAGTATATCTACCATATACTGTAGTTTCAGGGCTGAATTCTAAAATGTATTCCATTTGGGTTAGAAATCAGACAAAAAGTTAACATTGCCTCTGCAGAATGTGGTGACATTAGGTAGGTGAGGCAGCATGAAGGAGAATGTCTCCTTGCACCTTCAGGGTCTGGGTTCGAGT
>JAAGKR010004290.1:0-23952 GCA_011419295.1 Clarias macrocephalus | reverse complement strand
CCCCCCCCCCCCCCCCCCCCACCTATACTTGGTGGGTTTCCTCCAGGTACTCTGGTTTCCTTCCAAAAGCATACAGTGTAGATTGATTGGTGTTTCCAAGTGACCTGAAGAATAAGATTAGTGTGAGTATGTGTGTACATATGTGCCCTGCATACGGTTGGCACCCCATCCTGTATGCTGTTTTGTGCTTTAAATTCCCTGGGATATGCTCCAGGCCTTCCTCCCCCATCCCTCCGCCCCAATAAATAGTATGGACAATGCATTTGAAGCCATTGTGTTAATGAATATACCCTAAGTGTGGCTCTGGCGGAGTTGCTTACATTCTTTTAGAACCTAAACAGTTTGTTTTCATTTGACGAAAATATGCGAAAGGTTTATTCGATGCTAATTGCTAGCACACTGGAATGTAAGGTGATTGTCTGCTTCACTTCTCATTTAACACACATCTGTGCACAGCCCTGGGTTCAGTCTTTAGAGTTGAGTTAATGCACTTCAGATGATGATTTTGAATCCAACATACAGTAAGCTAGCATACTTTTTCTTATTCTTTATTACATCTCTCCACATTAACAAGTTGATGTAATCCTTCAAAATGTGTGGAAGAACTTTGGTACGCCTCTGTGGTTGAAATGCATGGATCTGGTCGGCATACCAGGTTTGATTATGGAAAAAAAAAAAACTAAAGTTTCCTTTCATGGAAAGGCCTAGTCACTTTCTAAAGAGGTTTAAAGCAATTCCAGGCATTTTTTTTTGCCAACCAAAAAGTTATTACTACTTGGTGGGGAAGCAAGAGGTTTAGTGCAGAGAGAACATTTTAAAAAGAGTGAAAAAGCCTTCCTATTCATACATACAAATGGATCACCCAGTTTTATTTTATCAGGCACAGATGTGCAATATGGTCAGTTTGTGTGGCAATTTTTGAGCAGTAATAAGATCAAATGATCGATACACTGTTTAAAACACGATGGCATAAATCCTTTTCATGCACACTGCATGTTAGACAATATTATATGACCACCCATTCAGATTTTATGAAGGTTTGGACATGGGAATATAGGAAGCCGTTTGGCAACATCATACACAATTGGTCTTAACATGTGTGTAAGTGCACCCTATGACCATATAATTTGAAAGAGGTCAACCTGAATGGGTTAATCAGAGAGGCTGGAGTCTACACGTCTGATTAAAGAAAACATACAGACCTTACATAAACAAGTGTGCTGCAAGAGCATACAGTATAAGTTACGAGAGCAATTACAGCAGTGGTAGGCTCTAAATCATAGCAGTAGTGCTCATCAGCCTCTATTCTTGTGATTCCAGACTTGCACACAATGATCCTGGCTTGCTCTATAGCAATATATTTTGTAGCAGTAAAAAATGTAGCGCCCTTAAGGAATTTTTGCTTTCATACGCGTGGAGAAGCCTTAAACGTTCTAAACGAGTGTACAATCTCTCAAGTGGTGTGAAACTGCATGTACTAACAACTATTCACCATAATGAATAAGAAGCCTTTGTTAATCAAACTATTAATTACTATTTATTATAAAAACTACAAGCTGTCATAGTCTGACAAATATAAAGAAAAAGTAAAGGTGGAAGTGGTGGCTCAAGCAATCGAGTCGTCGCAACTGCCTCAATGGGAAGCGGGACACACCGGGATAAAGGATAACATGCGAGAACAGTGTGAACTGAGATCGGGATGCCTGGAAAGCTGACCGTTCAGCCATAGCCTATTTCCTCTCGACAAAGGTGGCTTAAAAATATTCATATAGTTTTTTCATTTTTTTTATTTTAGAGGAATAAAACACCTTGGGGCATGCTGTTACAGTAAATTAATCAACTTTAGTGTAAAAACGTCCACACTTATCATATATTATTTCCTATAACAGTACATTGTGGTGTATTTTATTGCTTACTGTACAGTATGCCCTTACTTTATTGATATCTTCTTGGCCCGGTAAGATGTGTTTCAGTCTGAAAATGTTATTGCAGGAGAAAATCAAGTGTATCATTCGAGCTTCAAAGACACGTGCCAGCTTTACTTGAACTAGGTAAATTCAAACCGACACACTTTCTCCAACCATGCAGGGTGTCACAGTTGAGAGGCAACACCCTTATTGCGGCTTCCCTTCTGCTCTGCATGCATTCATTTTATAAATGGCTGAGTTTTGACGCACATATGCTTTCAATTAGTGCAGAGGATTCTAGACAGGATTATATAGGAATATTTGACACCCCATATTTACCCCTTTCCCTTACTCATGGAATACATACTGTAGTATGTGCTCCTGATCTGCTGTGGCTGATGCTCAGATACCACTGGACATTTTTTTTAATTCAGCCTTGCAAGCTAATATTGGGTAAATGACATGTATGGCTGAGTGAAAGTAAGGGTGTGTTTAACCCACACTGCTGGCTCAGTGCAGGTACAGCGTTTTAGACTGATTTCCCGGTAATTACTTTCTGTTCACCTCCGGCAGGAGACTATTATGGCAGCCGCTTCCTGCCCTTGGCCTACGTGTGGTCACGTCTAGCCAAACCACTGTGGTGAGCGCAAGAGAGAGAGAGAGAGAGAAAGAGAGAGAGAGAGGGCAGAAGCTTTCGACTCCTATAATAGGCCTCTGACTGACTCCTGGGTGGTGGAAAATGGGTATGTGTATATAATTTACGAAGATGTAATACATATAGTCTACATTCTGTAATACATATAGTCTACATTCTGTAATACATATAGTCTACATTCTCTTTGTGTTTGTCATGTGCTGTTCTGGTGGAAAAAAAAAAAAAGAAGGTAATTCCTGCACTGGTCTCCTAATTGGGATGTACGTACACTGAAAGCTGTAAGCTGGAAAGTCTACACTTTCAGGTCATGTTCATTATTTAATTTCACCTTCAATACACTGTGGTTGACTTCTGAAATAATAACGACATCACTGTTAAAATTGTAACAAATATATATAATATTACATGTGTTAATTGCTATCTGGTATTATTACTAAAGCAATAACTCCACACAATCAAAGACTAATAACAATCTGATTCAAAACTGTAAGAGAAGCACAGTGATGCAGTGAACAGCTCAGAACATGCACTAGAACTAGGTCAATTCAATTACCTAGTAATTATTCATTATTCATTTCTCACGTTTGCAGGGAATTGGCTTGAATCCTGAGCTCTAGTTACAATGTGGAGTTTGTCCCACTGTCCAAAAACATACAGATCAGTTTTTTTTTTTTAAAAAGAGCCTCTTGATATGAATGAGTGATGGTGCATGTTCCCTGGAATGAATTGGCACCTTATTTGGGATAATCTTTCCTGCGTTTGTGCCCAGTGTTATCCGCATAAGCTCTGCATCCACGCCTGGATCCAAGGTACAGCGGTTACCAAAGATGAATGAATTAATTAAAATGTGTTGTTTTTTTTTAAACAAAAACAGCATATAATAATTTATATTGCTGAGAACTCTTTTGTGGATGTTCCACAACATTAAATTAAAAAATATGTCATCCTGTAATAAATACAACATTTTAAGCATTAGAAAACAATACTGGGATAAAGAGAAATAAAGCATTTCATAACATGCTATTATTGGAAAATAATCAACTTCAGTATGATGATAGAAATATCACAATAATTCTCACGAAAGAGAGTAAAAGAATAATCTGCTAGGGTGCATACATTTTCATTGTTTGTTTAAATAAGACAAACAATATTATATTTCTAAGTGTACACTTCACAAAGATGAATTCTTCTGAGGTTCAGTCCGCAGCTGGCATCTCTGTATGCTGAGTTGCATTGAGCGAGCCAGATGCTGATGTCGGCTTGGATCTGCCAGAGCCCCGTTTCAAAGAGCTACTGTACCTCTGGGGAGCGAGATTCCTCCTGGGCATTTCTCTAGGAGATGGGCTTAGTCTGCTGGGAGAGCAAGCATGAAATCATCCCTTATCGTCAAGGGATCTAATACACTGGGGGCTGAATCCCAGCATCCTTCTTCAGGTCCATACCACTCCCAATCTATGAGATACTGGATTGTTCCTTGAATTTCAGATGGCTTTTATGGTGGCTGATATTGAAGCCCCATTGAAATGGGGTTATCCTCATCCTAGTGTGAAACTGGGACTAATTCTTCTGATTCTCTACACAGTATTAATTAATTCAGTATATTAATCTAGTGTTTTTAGCAGGGATTATTGTAGCCAAGCAGCTTTACAGAATAAAAAAAATTAATTGTGTGAATAAGTGTGTGAGTGTGTGAATATATGTGCACCCTGAGATGGCTTGGCATCTCGTCCAGCGTGTACCCCACCTCGTGCCCTAAGTCTGGAATAGGCTCCAGCCCCCAAGCCCCCCCCCCCCCCCCGCGACCCTTTATACAGGATAAAGAGGTATAGATGATGAGTAAGAGTGAGTGACAGTTCGAAAAGTTGGAAGAAATATGTATAAATTATTTTCTCCCAGTGTATCAGTGGAAAGATGACAATAGGGAGAAATCTTGAGAGGAACCAGACTCAACAGGGAACCCATCCTCATTTGGGTAAGAGCAGATATCAGGTGTTGTGTGTGTTGGGAGGCTGGAAGTTCAGTATAACAAGAAAGGTGTTCAAGTTAATATGCGTTTAATTTTCATTGGTGGAGGCTAGGATACAGGAATGTCAATATCAGTTCTGAACTTTTGTCCTGAACTTATCTTCATGGTCTTTGGGGGTTTCTTAGCTTTTTTTGTTGAAATGTTGAAGACATTTGGAGATTGTACTTTTACATGAATGGGAATCCTAATATAATGGGAAACTTGTTGGTGATGGAGATTAGGAAGAAGGTTTTTTTTTTCTGAATGTAAGGGTCCTGTACAGTATGGTGAGTACCCAATACTTTCCTGTATGAGCTTCATGCAGGTCTTTGATTAACTAGTGGATGCTGTAGGGGTGTAACTGGTTGGTTGTATCTCCGTGGTAGGTCGATCCATGAAATTCCCAGCCACCCTGGACCCAATTAACACTGAAACATAGAATGATACAATGAGTGTTTGATCTGAACCATTAAGGAAAATTTAAGAGGGGAGCGATTAATGGGTTGGGATGTGAGGTGGAAGTCGTTGGCTCAGATGTTTGTTTATATCCCTTAGGTTCAGGTTTCATGGAACAATGGGCAATAGCATGTTTTGGCTCCAGCAGTATTAACAGAGTTGCTCCCTGCAGTCGCACTGTTTTTCATTATCCACAAGTTTTACTCTTCCTAGTTGCATAGACAGTTCCTCAGACAGGGATATTTCTGGTGCAGCTTCAAAGGTGTCTACTGTATATCCCAGGTCATGTCTGTGAAGTCATTGAGCGATGTCTTGCTATCCCTGCATGCCAAATCTGTGAGTATTTCCTTGATTGAACCCTTTGTGGGAAGCTCGATTTGGTGCTGGCTCAAGCTTAAGATCTTAAGATCATAATTAGGATCATATTCATCTACACTCTGATTTTACTGTTGTTGTTCTCCCACTTCTTTACACTCTGGTACATGATCGAATACATGTTGAAACAGTTCCAGGAAATGATTAAATGAGGTCGTTGCCACCATTTTAGAGTCTTGCCAGTTAGCATAGTGATGAATTGTGATCTCTTCCCCTATTCAATTATGTTTTCTTGTCCAGCATAGGATAAGCATCTGGTGTTTGTCAGTCCTGTCCACCAGCATGGTTGAGGAGGATAGATTTGATTAGATTAGATTACAAATCCAATTAAACGCAGTTCGCATCTACTCTAAAGTGCACAAGTGGCATATTTACAATAAATTATAAATGAAGATATACAACTATGTGGTGATACAGATATGTACAGAGGTATAGACGTGTTATGTTCAGGAGGTGCCTGTATACAAAGACATATTGGGATATTTACACTACCTGCCATTTTGTATGCTCGGCTGTATTGATGGATCATAGTTATATCCATGTCTCTACCTCGCCGGTCATTGCTATCTTCTTCTGTGTGAAAAAAAAGGCAGGCACGCTTACCAAGATCTTAATATGGTGAAGTACAGGCAACTTCCCCCACTAGTGCAGTCAGTCCTAAAGCAGGTAAAAGGTGCTGGTGTTCTTCACTCAACAGGGTCTGTATAATTTGCTCCATATCAGAGAATGTGATGAGTGGAGGGCAGAATTCATAAACACATCAGATCACAGTAAAGATTTAATAATTCCATATGGCCATGTTAATGCACTTTCTGTGTTCCACACATCCTAACAGAGTTCCCAAAACAACGTGTCTTTGTCTGTATCAATGATATACAAATACGCAAGTTTCAACAATGACTAATCAAGATGCTGTGATGCAATCTAGCACATAAATGCTCATAACTTCCCCTCTAGTTGAATGCTATTTATGGTGCATATTTACCTCCAGGCAAGTACTGAGGGACTGGCAAAGTTTCATTAAATTCAGAGCCTCCGAGTGGCGCAGTGGTAAAGTGCTCACCCAATCATCCGGAGATTGCGAGTTTGATTCCCTGGTGGTGCTGTAACCTCTCGCAGCCGGAGGTCTAGAGAGAGCTGTTTGGCCGAGCTCTCTCTAGACGAGAGGTACTTAGTGCTCCCACATTAATCACGGCTCTACAGCCAATCAGGGGCGTCTGTGAGCTCACGCGAGCGGAAGGAGCGGATAGAGCTGTCCTCCGAGTGTGTTATGCCATCTCCAACGGTGCGCGAGCGAGCAGTTCGAAAAGATGCAGTCGGCTGGCGTCACGTGGTTCGAAGGAAACACGTGATAGTCTTCGGCCCTCCTGGCTGAGTGGTAGTAGTAGCTTTAATGTGGGAGCCCCCTAGTGACGTGGAGGAATTGGACACGACTAAATTTGGGAGAAAATAAGGGGAAAATGCCCACCCCCCCCCTCCAAAATTTTTTTTTAAATAAAAATCTGTTCAGGCAGTTTTGCGTGTTGCAATGACAAAATTGACAGACATACAGATATGAGGACAATTAAACAGAGATTTTTTTTTCTGATACTGGTTTCGGGTCCTCCATCGTATGAAACATAAAGATAGAATTGAAAGAGCATGTTCTGACCAACGCTCTGATGTACAGACAAAACTAGGTTAATGAAAAGGTCATTAATAGATAGCTGTCATGTACTGCATGTACTGCAGTTTTTTTTTTTTCAGATTCCAGGACATTTCCAGAAACTGAAAAAATGGCAATGGGAAAATTTTAAGCATACTGTTCTTTGCAGCTGTGACTTTCATTGCTAGCTTTCAGTACCAAGATATTTTTATGTTTTTTAAATATCTAAATTAATAAATTTATATGAATAAATATTAATAAATAATTCAATACCTCTTTAGATAGCCCACTTGTTACTCTCTGTGTGATATTATTCGTAGCTTTAGGAATCACTCTTTAAGGAGCAGCTGAATGTGCAGCTACACCATTACTTGATGGAAATCTGTATTATACTGTATACTGCTGAACCTCACAAAACACATACTTTGCTTAAATTCCACCTTTGTGCTCTAGGATATCTGTTAAAGCTAGAATGAGCGTAGGTCTATCATCAGTACTTTAAAACACAAAATTTATATTATAATATTTATAATACTGTATGATCCTTTTAAAAAGACTCTCACTTCTGCTCAGTGTCAGTTTCAGGTGATATTCCAGTTCACTGTTATTGATGCATTACGGCTTTAGATTCAATTATATTAGATTAGATTCAACTTCATTGTCATTGTGCAGAGTACATGTACAGAGCCAGTGAAATGCAGTTAACATCTAACCAGATAAGAAGTGCCTAAGTGGCGTATTTACAATAAATAAATACAATGTGATTATACAAACAGAATATAGTGCATACAGTGATATAGTAACATACAGTACAGCTAAGCAACAGTGTGCAGTGAATGTGCTATAATAAAAGAAGGTGCATTAGGTAATAAAGATGTACATGTGTGAGTTGTTATATATATATATATATATATATATATATATATATATATATATATATATATATATATATATAATATTATTATTAATAATAATAATAATAGTGTAGTTGATACCACTATTTATGGAATTGTGGTTGGTATGCCCAAACTAACAGTATAAGATAACTGAGCCATATGTATACAAACAACTACATTTAGCCAAATACATTGTAATAGATTCTCAATATTTTTACTTTGACTAGTCTTCTGTGTGTGAACCTTGCACTGATTTTCCTGATTTAGAGATTTTGGATTTGCTCTTGTCATATTCTGTTGTGGTTTTCCATGTAACTAATTTAGCTTGTATTATCAAGATTCTTAGAATCATGATTAGTCTTTTGAATGATCAAGATGTTGACTTTGACTACAATCATTAGACAGGCTATCCTCTGGAGTCTCTTGTATGACATTTCCTAGAATGTTGCTCGACCTCGGGGACTTGCAAATTCTTGTTTCTCTATCGACATTTCAAAACTTTGTCGGCTACTTACTTATTTACTTAATACCATTGTCAAGGTCACTCTTTGAACATTGTTCAGAAAGAGTACTATATGCATCTGTCTGTGAAAAATGACAGCTAACATTTGGAAATGGGAATTGTTTTGTGTTTTGTATGTTCAGAGGGACAGAGATTTTAATTAAACTCAGAGATGTTAAGATAAAATTCTCACTTTTTGTAGACGTCCAAATGTGGGCTCCTCATCACCTGTTCTTTATTAGACTGCTTTCCCTTTGCCAGAATCAATATACTGTACCACAACGCTGGAAAAACTATCAACCCAACATTTATGGATGGGTTGAGTATTAGCAAATTCCAAACTGTTTACAAACACGGGGCCTCTCCTCATCTATCTTCCTCTTTCACTCTGAGATAGTGGTGGGGTTAGATATCCAGTAGTAGAGGTGGTTAGTGTGTTCCTCCTGGTTGATTGACCAGGGGCTGGATACGGGTATCCTAAAAAGCTATATCGTTTCCTTGCTGTAAGATTATTTCAATTAACAGAATAATGTGTTAACACAAGCTTTCCAAATACACATGAAAGTGTTTAACATCTCTCTCTCTCGCTCTCTCTCTCTTGTGAGTGCTCCCTCTTTAGATGACGTATATTTTCCATAGAATGTTGCGTGTTTGTTGGCAAGAACAAACAGAGGATAGTTTAAATAAAAGATGAGGAAAGGCACCACGCTCCGAATGAATTATATGAACCCCAGAGAAGCTCAACGAAAAGAAAAAAAAAAAAATGAAACACTGCAGTCCAGCTCTGGTTTGTCATCTTTGCAATAAACACATGTACATCACTCCCATGGAAACATGTGCTGAGTGTTCAGGAAAAAAAGGGAGAAGGGGTGGGGGGGGGGGGGGGGTTGTGGCGGGTTGGAGTTGGTATGTGGTTGGGCTCAGAAGGCAAGGGGAAGGAGAAAAACAGCTCCAGCGGGCTGAGTGAGATCTGTGTAAGCATTACGAGAAACCTTACCCCTGGCTTGCGATCCACGATCACTGGAGCCGAAATGTAAATAACGGTTTGGTCGCAGCAAAATAAATGATGCGAAAGGAAATCAAAGTAAACAACATCAGTCAGCGTAATTGTTCCCGAGTTGCTCGGGCGTCTTGCATGTGTACCTGTTCAGGCCAAAAGATTGGGTCTTTGTTAGAACCTCGTGCTGGGATGCTTTGCCATGTGCACGGTGCCTTTGAAGAAAGAGATTAAAAATTTCGCAGAGCACCACAAATAGCTAGACATCACAGATACATATGCGAATCTGCAGTTTGTACATGCATTTGTCTTTTGGTTCAATGTGAAGAAAGAAATGATTTGAGTTTTGTAGTCACTGGTATTTCCTGACTCACCCTTTCAAGAATGCAAATGCCCATCAGGCCTGTGTGGTAGTTGAGCTTAAGCCTTATTCCATTTGGAAAACAATTACAGTTACAACCATTAAGGAAACACTGACTGTAAAACTGAACTACTCAAAGTCTCTCTTGGTAGTTCCACACAGGTCTTGCCAGAAACGCAGCAAATTACATGATTGCTTGTCTGCTACTCAATGTGCCAGTGAACACTTCATCTACTACTAATACATCATACACTACTAACAATACCTCTTTGTCCCTGAACCATTACGTGTCTCTGCTGAAGCCGTGGATTCAGAGGATGCATGTCATACCATCACTTTCTGGCCCAAGGTGGTAGAGTGGCTTTAAAACATTCACACAGCATCAGATTTGACTTCACTCCTGGCTGAAAGTGGTGGTGACTGTAATACTCCTCTGGGTGTTCCCATTCAAATCTGGGCCTGCTGTTGGCTAACAGCTGGAGTATAGCTCCCAGAGCTGAAAAATAAACACCTCTCTCTCTCTCTCTCTCTCTCTCTCTCTCTCTCTCTTGCTCTCTGAGTGATGAGATGTGTGATTTCAGGGCCCCTGAATTCCTCCATTAATGGTTCCCAGCTTCGTGCTGGGAGGCTGGGAAGAGGGAGCTCATTCTGCTGCAGCTGTGTCATGAAAAACTGGATTCTCCGGTTTAGTTTTAGATGTATTACCTTTTACTACAGGAATTATCCAATGGCTTCAATGCAACACTCACGGTCCTTCACTCAGTGAGTTATTGTGATAACCTGAACACAAGCCAGCTGGACAACACTGTTTACATGAGCGTCATGCGACCCGGTGTAGGCAGGAATTCCTGACATCTTGTATGTATAACATGTTTTATGATAAACATTTCACAAACTTCCAGCATACCTGTGACCCTTTCGAGCGTCCTGAATGAACATCTCACTGCTATACAAGGACTACTTGGTTCCTTTTCTTCCCCCGTTAGGACTTTATTAGGGTCTTTTTAAAGGATGGGACTGTCACTCTCCAGTATGATTTGCAGCACGGGAAGGCGACACTGGACCTCACATTAGAGTACAGACAAGTCCATATCAGCTCACATAAATAGAGGGGGAAAGGAATTCATTTTAATGAAAATGATTAAAATATATTATTAATTCTTATTATATAGTATCTACAGTAGATGTTATATTAGGAATCACATCAGCAGATCATTTAAACCACATATTTGATTTGGCACAGGTTCTGCGCTGGATGCGCTTCCTGACGAAACCCTCCCTGTTTTTGTACGCCTGGGACTGCCACTGAGAGTGCACTTACTTTTGCTGATCTGTGGCCTGGGTTTTGCGCTGAGAAATCAAATCCCGGTACAATGTTGCATACAGGTGCTGCATCTGATAAAATGGATTTGTTGTTAAAATAAATTGCAATTACTTTCATTATGGATTATGGATTATGGATAATGGATATGAATTTCATTCCAATCCTTGTGGGATCACCACAGCAGATCATTTGAACCAGAGATTTGATTTAGCACAGGTTTTACGCTGGATGCTCGTCATGAGAGAGCACTTGTTTGTGCTTATCTATGGCCTGGATTCCGTGTTGAGAAATCAAACTCCAGTCTTCTGTTAGACAGGTGGAGATTCTCCATTGTAATAAGAGGGTGACACAACACACAAATAACAAAGGTATTTAAAATAGTTCATTTCTACAGTTGTAACAGTCTGTAGATACAGTGACAAAAATATACATAGGCTCACTTAGTGTATTCATTACGTGGTGCTGTACAGTATATATATTTTTAATTTGCCAAACCCAAGGACTGTCAGATTCCTGTTAGTGATCATGAATGGCTTCAATTGTTAGCTTCTCTGTCCAACAAAAAAGTGTTTATGTGACAGAACTCATCATAATGTCCAACACACAGTACAGTGGGAAAATCCAAAATCCAAGGAGCTTAGTTCAGATCTAAAAAAGAGGAGGTTAGATTTGCATGGAATGTCTTTTGGTGCCATTTTCAAAAAGATTCCAAAATCAGTTTCAATTATGAACGTACATGTCTTTGGAAGATCTAGCCAAGATCTGGAAGAAGACGCGAACTGTTATCTTCAGCTGAGAGGAAATTGATTCAGATGGTCTAGAAACCCAGGAACAGCAGTGGAGTGATTGGTTGCCATCCAAGCAAGAAGCTCCTGCTCCAAAATCAACACCTTCAAACCCGAAACGAGATTTCTGCCAGGAGCTTGTTGAAGGGACATTCAACCGAATGAATATTAGATGTATAATATATGTAGAAAGAAAATGACACACATTGGCATGACATTCATGTTTCTGACTTTTGACCGTAAGCTATATATTCAGAATACAAAACAGGCTGAGGAGCAGCTTTCTAGCTGCCCCTGATCAATACACACTTGAGATTTTTTAAATTGTCCTCCTGTTGTGTTATATATATATATATATATATATATATATATATATATATATATATATATATATATATATATATTTTAAACAACTTGTTCTTGTGAAATATTAATAGTGAAAGTTCAGAAATTGTTTCCTTTCTACCATCATGTAGCTGATGAAGGTCTACTGCCCATATAGCATTTGACCTGCTTGGCCTGGAGTTTCCAGGGAACTTAACAAGTCAGATACTGGTCTTTATTTGTAATTTTTTGGAATTGAATGATCAGGGATTGAAATGCAGGATAGGTTTGAAAGTCCAATTATCCATTGGTCACATTCAGAGATGTGCACTAGAGCTGTGAGATTATGCAGATTATGTATTAAAATAATCATGCTCCCAAAACCACTCTTTCGCATCATAATTCCTGGAATATGACCGTACCATCAGGAGGAAAAACAATAGATGTAATAACCTGGTCATTCAGTACATTCAAGTCATAATCTGACTTTATTTTATTGCCACATTACATTGCAGAGTCTAGACCTGACCAGTGGAAGCAACCACTGATCATAACACTGCTTCCAGAAGCCTGTCCATGTCTACTATGCATGATGGGAGCATCTCTTTATGCGCGTTCCTTCTTACACGCCCATCACTATGGAATAGGGTCAATCAGAATCTTTATGCTCCCTGTGATAGTATTATCACAAATCTTCAAAAAAAAAAAAATCTTAAAAGTGATGGTCATTTGTGATTTTTTTTCTTCAGTCAGTTCAGCCCAGGTTTTTAATGAAGGATCGTACAGTTCTTATGCCAATTCCTGTCATTTAATGTTTTCCTTGCTTGAGGCAGGCCAATAATTCAACCCTTCTGCAACTGACCAGGTAGTGTAGTCATTAAACACATAAAGTCTCCATTTTGTCCCCCAAATCAGTTCTACATCACATTTTATGTCCCACTTGCCTTGCAATGGCCTGCCTGTCATTGACTGATTGGTTGCCAAACCATGGGCAATGCCTCTTATAGGCTGTAAACAAAATTACCCAGGCCAAAGACTGTTGGCCGAGCAAATCACTCCAGTGAATCGCAGGGTATAGTAGGTAGATGCCGGTGCATGAATAATAAACGGCCACCACCCATGCAGCCGAGTTACAGGGGGTCAGCCTGAATCAGCTTCCATCACTCGTTTTTTTTCCGAGACCATGTGCCCCTTTTCATTACTTTGAGCAAACCAGCTGTATTGTAACTACAACCAATTTCCTTGCAGTCTATAAAACTGTCAATCAGAATCATACAGCAGAAGGAAAAGCCCGCTGTTAGAGGCAGAGAGCTTGGCTCTGTGGCCAGATGTCAGCCAGTGCAAAGCAAGATAATGTCTCCGGACCTCACGTTTTAGTTTCTTCGCAATGCAATTGTTTTCGCGACATCTGTAAGATTATTTTAAATGTCCAAAAACCGCAACATTTAAGAATATGACATTTGCTAATTTGGGATTGAAAAATGGATCGTCTGAAAGCTTTGATGTCATGATGAGTTCGTTATTATACAGAAGATAACGCATGAAATCCTGCTTGAGAAACGTTAATTAAAATATAATGGATGTTTTTTCTAACGGATATTAACTGCAGTAGCAGTGCTGCTAGGCCATTTCCGAGGTAGCTACTGTACCTCGTGTCCTATGTTGTACTTTCGTTTTCAATACTGTGTATCCTGTACAGGGTCACAGAGAGCCTGTAGCCTGTGTCTCTGGGGACTCAGGGTGCCAATCCATTGCAGGGGACACAAGTACACACAATTTTGGAAATTAGAATTTTCCCGTGTGATTAGGGACTTTGGGAGGAAACCAGAGTAGAAACCCACCAATCACAAAAAAACTCAATACCTACACGTTACTGCAATATTATGGTTGTGAAGAAGGATGGGAATCTTTGTAAGGTGCATTAAGTCAGCTTTTCTTTAAAAGCTTTTCTTTTTCTTTTTTTCTTTATAGTACTATTGTTACTGTTATCACTGCTATTCTAACCCTGTATTGTTTCTTTTTTGGTTTTCTGACGCTCAGATAGAGATGAATTGGCATGGCTACAAGGGGCAATAGAGAATAATCCAAAGATCATTTTGTCTTTTCTTTGTGTGTGTGGGTGTGTTTTTTTTTTTACTGTGTGTACCTGTTTTTTCCCTGAGGCGGGAATCAAACCTTTGACCCTAGAGATGCAAGTCCACAGTGCTACCCACTACACCATCATGTTCTGTACAGTGGATGTCTATTTACTTCAAGCAAAAGAAAGAGACAAATAAGTTATAATATTTTTATTTGTTAGAATTCTATCAGTGTTTGAACATAATTATTTAAAGAGCTAGTACATTTTTCTACTTTCATGGCTAGCTTTTCACAAAACCCGAGCACAGTTTTATCAGAGTTCACTCACTCTGGTCTATGGTAACACTGTAAAAGAGCACTTTAGCTGAGAACAAGTTAGCAATGAAAGTGTGCACCTTAATGACTTAATGTCTCTGTTATGTTCTCACAAAAAACAAACAAACAAAAAAACAACAATGGTAGCATTACATATAAACTCTTTAAAAATATACTTCTGTCAAATAGCTTGACAACTACTATGTACACTACAAAAATAAATTTTCATATAAATAAATTATATGGCATACATTTATCTTTGTAACTGAAAACGACATACATCCACACCAGCCGAGGAAAAAATGGCAGTCTGTTAAAAAAAAAAAAAAAAAAAAAAAACCCAATGATCATTTTCCTTTTAAAATCCTCTAAGAGCTGTGAAGAATCTGTACTGTAAATGTTATATACTCTTTGTCCTATTTAACATTAGTAAGCACTTTATACACATCAAAATCCATTAATGAAAGAACACAAAAACTGTAATAGTGTTTTTAGACAGACATAAAAATCCCTGCATTGTTAACAACTGGCATTACGACCATTATTCAACACAATATCTTATAATACAAAAATATAAATATTGCAAAAAAAAGTACAAAATAACAGAATATAAAAACTAAATAACAATAGTTGCCAGCCATGATTCTCTCCTGTTTTTGCCAATGTGACATTTTAGGAGAACAACAACAAAAAAAAAAAAAAAAAAAACACACAGCGCACACAAGCAGTGGACGGAAGATCAGAACCTTTGCAGAAACAGGAAAAATAAGGAAGGAAGTAAAGACTGACGTATTTGTGTCTGAGAGGAATTTGGAAAGGAGAGGGGTGGGGGTTGGCTGAACGTAAACCATACACACGCAGGATCTACTCATAACACACACCAGACCCAAAATGAATTGGGGGTTCCCTGACCCTCGACCCTAGAAGCACTTGTATGTGCCATTTGGCGGTCGAGGGAGGAACTTCCAATTAGTGTCATGGCATCGTGTTGTAGAGTTGTATAAGCTGAGGTCAGAGGAGAGAGCTGCTCGTGCTAAATTGGGGCCAGAGAAGGTGGACGGACCTTCAAACAAACAAACAAACAAAAAAAAAAAAACCCAGAAAAAGCTTGTCACGTTCGGGCCATTTAGTGGTCTAACCCTGCATGCTGCTCATCGACATAGCTTATCAATACATATAATGTGAGCTAATATTATTGTGCTGTCAAAGAGGCTACAATTGGTTATACCATGTGAGGTTTAGCTGCTGTATTAGTGTATTAAAGTATCATTAGCTTGAGGATAAAACTGAACACGAAAATAATGCCATTTCATTGTGAAAGAAAGAGAAGAATAAAGAATGCTACAGAGTGTACAGCACCACTGCCTGTCAGTAGAAAACTGCACCCATACTGCTATGCAACTCGATTATCGTTTAAACAGTAATTCAGTTCTGAGGCTCGAGCGCAAGCAAGGCTTCACACTAAATGGCCTTTTTTTTTTATTATTATTATTTTTTTTTACAGTCAACCAACTCAAAATGAGCCAGAAGGACAGAGGAAAGTTCCGCCGCAGAGCACGGCAGAGCCGCATGCAAATGCTCTTTCTTCATTTCTAAATTATTATCTCACGCATGGCGTGCTTCACGATAAACAGCAATTGTTTTTTCTTTTCTTCCAACTACCACAGGTTTGTGATAAGCAAAATTAAGATTTGTAAAAAGCATACATTCTACTTCAATACACACATAACACACCATCATGCACGTGCACGCCCACACAAACATATGGTGCTTGTCTCTTTGCAGTTCCTACACAGTGATGCATTAAAGGACCTGACTTCTTGTTATGAGGTCTGAAAATATGTCCATACAAAGACTACACAGTTAGTAAAGTTTATATATTAACCATTATACACTTTGTAAGAAAAAAATAACCTGTTTACAGTATCCCTGTAGAAATGTGTGAGTGTTTCAGAAACACCAAATGAGAATATCGATCAATATCAGTCAATTTTTGATTGACTGCCTGATAGGATGCAGTTTGTAGGCCCTGAAATGAATCGGAATGTTTGTCTAGGGTGCACATACACACGTGGCCATACATAAAAATTCACACACACACACACACACACACACATATATATTACACACACACACACACACACACACACACACACACACACACACACACACACACACACACACACACACACACACTCTTACACATCAAATAAAATCATTGCATAGAATTATACAGGTACAACAATATCTCAAGCAGCAACAACATCTGGATGCTGAAAAGTGTGTCTAAGATGAAGCTTCCTCATAGCACAGATACACACATGAAGGGTGTGACAGTAATCACAATACACACACACACACACACACACAACACACACACCGCCCGGTCTCACGACACCGAGCCAGGTCCAATTATAACCACTCTCTCCTGTATTTACACTTGTGTACACATTTTTAAATATTTATAGACATATCTAAGGTAGACATACATTAGAGTTATACAGTAACAGAGTGAAGCACTCGCTCTGCAGCACCAGGTCTCCTCCATTTCAGAAAGCAGACGTCCCATCTTTGGCCAATTGTGCTTCAACGTTCAGCCACTGCAAGAGGAAGAGCAAACCAGAGTTAATGCTAGCACAGAGTAAATGCTAGTACACAACAGCTTCTGATCACGATATTATGCTAAGGCTCTCATCGCTTTGTGAATTATTACTTTAAGAAATTGGTTAAGACCCGTCTCAGATGAACTGATATAAGCCTGTGTTATTACGTGGAACATACCACTTCTCCTATGTTAGCATCACCTGTGGCTTTGGGTGGGGGAAACGACAAGGGCTGGCGAAATATATACATAACACTGCTATACATAGAAGCTGCTAGCATTAGCATTTTGTCTGTTTATTTGAATTCATTATCTGTTTACAGGGTCAGGAATGCTTGCGAGACTCAATTTGGAACTTCTGATACAGCTAAGGTGTTTTATGGCCCAAATCTGTTCCAGCATGACGATGTCCATGTGATCAAAGTAAGGTTTATAAGGATGTGTATTGCCAAAGTTGGAGTGGAAGAACTTCTATAGTCCTGACCTCAACCCTGATTCCGCTAATGCTTGTAATAATAAAGGGAATCATGAATATAAATCTGCTAAATACTAGGGAAGCTCACCTTAGCTGGAGGCACTCGTGCGGCGCTCAGTGTGAGAAGTGAACTCTAAATCCTGCAGCTCCAGGCCCTCTGTCGTGGAGTCTGCACTATAGCGCTGCTCTGTGAAGGGTACATGTGGGTCAGGGAAGTGCGTGTCATAAGCATAGGCTCCCTCTGAAGTGCGGTAGCTGTCACCAGAAGGGTAGCAGGGGTAGGGGGCGCTCTGGCCAGGCATGCCCGGATGCACGGCCACTGTAACAGAGGCTGATGCAGTCACAGTAGTGATGGGTTGACAGAAGGCAGGGCCTGAGCCAGGGTGCATGGAATGAGAGTAAGTGTTATGAGAGTGAGGCTGGCGTGCCGCCGAATGTTCTCTGGACCCATAAGGGCTGGCACTTTCGAATGCGTCCGTGCGCCGCCTCTGAGGGGGAGGAGCCTGTTTCGGCCCCGTGTCCCGCTTGGGTTCGCGACCAATGTGTCGGCGAGAAAGCGGAGGTCCTGCATCCTGAGTATGAGTGGAACGGTAATGTGGCTGCTGCTTGGGGTCAGTCCTCCCAGCCTGTGGAAAGTATGAGACGTGTTGAATACGTTACACTGAAGAAATCATATCCAACTGGATTATCAGGTATCACTATCCTACATTACTTTATATGTTAAAAAAGATTGAAAATATTCTACTCTTACCGAGTAAGAAGGTATCATGTGTGGCTCTGTGTTATAAACAGTTGGTTTTGGCCCAGCATTAATTCGCACGTCATCAAATTCCGCCCGAGCGGCTCGCCCCCTGCTGGCCTGGGGGCCATAGTGCTTGAGCTCATGGCTGATGCCCGAGGCTGTGGAGTTGGAGCTGTACTCCGAGTCGGACGAGTCTGAGCCAGTTCCGGTGGTTGAGGTGGTGGCGTGGTTGGGCTGCATGGTGAAATGCACCACTGGAGGACAACGCTCCGGAGTTGGAGTGGGCAGTCGACTACGTCCGTCCACAGGAGACACCTTACCATACGCGAAAAACAGGCATAGTTTTAAAAATAATTCTCTTTTTAAAACAAATCATAGAAGTGTTATAGGGGTATTAACACATCATCACAGTGATCAACTCTACAAGCATGTTACATTGTAAAAGATTTCCAACAGTTGAGTTGAGCTCTGCCTGCTGGCACTTCATAGCTGTGTCTTTGGTGTACCGTATGCTGGTGCTCCTTGCAGTATGCAAGGGATGACGAGAGCAATCTGCTTACCTCGGGATAAGGACCGAAGTAGGACAGTAAGACTGGGAGCAGCACCAGGCCATTCAGGACCCCCAACACAGTCAGGATGGCCAATACAGCAAAGAAATATCTGTAATTAAACACAGATTAGTTCAAAATGGGCAAAACCGGATATAACTTGTATATATTGTATGTAATTAAACACGTAAGACAATACATCACATTTAAAACATATTTGTCCTGTTTAGGAACACATACTTGGGCACCCCCAGCATTCACCACACACTCATAAAAAGGAAATAATAATTAAGCTTAAAAACTACTTTTACCTTGTGTCAGACAAAGTCTCCAAAGAGGGCTAGTCTTTTAAGAGAGCAGGACAGAAAAGCTGGAGACATAATTAGTTGGTTAATTCAAAGGCAAGAAAAAAGGGGGAAGAAGAAAAGAGTGAGAGTTTTCTTTTCTTTTTTGAGGGGTGAGCAGAGTACAAGCAAACATAGGCTAGAGCAAAGTGGGAAGGAATGTGGAGTAGAGGACTTGGGAAAGAGATGAATCACAAAGGGACAGGGGCCTCTCTCCCTCGCTCTTTAAAAAAAAGGACGAGAAAAAAAAAAGAAAGAAGAAAGAAAGCAGAAGCAAACAAATGAAATGAAGGGTATAGAATTTAAACAATTTAGTCTAGGAGGAAGAGAGGAGGAAAAACTACAGGCCCCTCTTGCTTGGCCTCAAGCTCATATTCACTCTCTCTGTCTCCTCTCCTCTTCTCTCTCTTTAAGCCGCTGTGAAATTTTCCTGCCTTTCACAATCCCTTGGTCTAATTAAATCTCTGGAGTATCAGGTAAGACCCTCCCCAAACGTCCCTGACAAATCCCCCCCCCCCCCTCCCATCTTCCTTCTTCTCTCTCTCTTCAGCGATGCATCTGTGCAAACTACAGCAGCTCAAATTACAGCTGCCATCTCTCACCTAATTAAAGAAATGCAGGGACTCATAAGAGGCTTTTAAAAAGAATCTCAAGGCAGGAATTTAAGACTTTTATTCCCCTTCTTCTCCTCCTACCCCCAAGCTTCGGATATGCCAAGGTGAAAGTCTCCAAAGCAAACCATGGCAGAGCCATCACTGCCTTTCAGCCATTTGTTTTATAACACACATTTCTCATATTATATTTAAGACCGTGTGTGTGTGTACGTGTGTGTGAAATCTACTGCCAGTTGATATGCAGCACAGCTGGACCTCAGACTAAACTGACACTGTTCCTCCACCAGGCCTTCACACCTGAACAATGTCCAGCTGCAGCCACACAAGGAGCACTCTTTCTCCAGCCCTGCAGCTACACAGGGTGTGTGTGTGTGTGTGTGTGAGTGTGTGTATGAGATAACTTTATCACTCGCAGGAACTGTATTTATGTAAACCTCTCCTCAGTGCAAAAGGAAAGCTACCAAGTGAAAATAAAAAGGAACTTTCAATGCTTACATTTTTTTAACAGGCATAATTAAATAAAAAAAGAGCTTGTGTTCAGTATTCAAACCTTCAAAAAAAGGTGTAGGCCTAATTAACTTGGTCTAGATAAGATACAAAATAGATGGAAACGTTTACATGTAATTTATTACAGTTGTCTGGTGTACATTATGCAACGCGCATACTTCTGCATGTTCTGCACTTTTTGAGGGAAGTGTTAGTTAATTTAGCATTAAAGGCATAGTTTGGATTGTTTCAAATCGAGGTGAATAGAAGTACATCATTATAGATCTTGGTTGTTATAAATTTCCCTGCTCTGCACACAGACTGTGAAGTTTGTCACCCGGAACGCGAGCACAATGTTAAGTAACCGAGGCCAAATTCCACAACCCTCATTCCGTGTAAAAATGCATTCCAAGTTCAGCTGAGACTCAAATGAAGCTTTTCTTTTTCTTTAGTTCCCCTTAATTGCTTAAGGGATAGGTTGGGTCTGTCGTGAATCAAAACTGAGGTCCATATAAAGTACATTACGATACATCTTGGTCATTATAAATTTTCCTGCGCTGCATTTTTGCACGGAATGAGGATTGTACGCTTTGGCCCCGATTACTTACATTGTACTCGCGTTCCGGGTGACATATTTCCCGGCGGGTGTGCAGAGCAGGGAAATTTATAATGACCAAGACGTATCGTAATGTACTTTCATGAACCTTTATTTTGATTCAGGACAGACTTGAAAAAATCCCAAAATCCCTAAAGAATTTAAGGGGAACCAAAGAAAAATAAAAGGGTAAAAGTCACGGTATGTTAGATAAAGATGCTCTGATCGATTGGACACTGAACGGCGGAAATCAGTGTTTTTTTTTTTTAGCCATTCAGTCTCAATAGTGCGTGAACTGCAGTTCAATATGATGCAGTCTGCTGGTGGTCTCGGAGGAAGCACATGGTGGCCGTTGCCTGTTGTTTAATTTTTAGTTGGGTTTTATTTGTACAAAAAAGCTGTCAGTGAGGTAAAGTCTGTTAACCATGTGCAGATATTTAATAGATTTTATTATGAACGTACAATACAATTGAATTTTCTATTAAAGAGAAATTACAAAAATGTTTGTGTACGCTGTGAATTCTGTGAATCTGAATCGACCAACAAAATTGTAATCTTTTACCTCATATACACATTTTATTTCAGTTCCAAGATGGTTTTAAAACTAAATCTAAAAGTTTGAATTCATTTACTAAAGAAGGAAACGAGCTTGGCATATCATACGATATCAGTTCTGATTCCTTAACAAATATTCAGTGTTCCTGTATTCAGTGTATTCACTACTGCCCCGAAATCAGAGGTTGTCAAGTAAAGATTTAATCAATAAAGGCCAAAAAACTAGCGCTCATCCTACTGTAATATATCTAGATAGCTCTGGCATATTGTACTTTTTGGAGCAACAACATGTGCCTCAAATGTGCCTATTTTAATCAACTCAAGAATGTAGCCACAACAATTTCTTTCATTTTGTATAAGAAAATCCTCCTGACATCAGCACATTACTTGGTACCGACTGGTCACCACACACTGGTACACTATTGGTCGGTCTAGCGTTCCTTGTCTGTTCAGGATTATGAGCTCTGCAAGGCTACAGCACGTCCAGTTTCTTAGTTTGTGCTTAAAAGATGCTTAGATGCCTGTCTGTGGCCTTACTGCACCCTTTGCTGAAGGGGAATTCAGCAGCATCTTGCACTTAAAAAAAAACTTAAACAACAATGTTAAAAATATTCAAATAAAGCATTTTGTTATTAGTTTAACTCATATCTGTTAACTGTTAATTTAGCATCAGACTAAAAGAAACACCCCTGAAAAAACATCCATCCCAGGTCCTTGCTCTTCTCCCCTTGCACCTTCAATAACATCCCCTGAAGCGTGACTCAGCATCACAGGGCCGAGCACACCGTTCGGTGCACCTGTGTTGGCGTACTGGCGACTCTGAAATTCGAAATGACTGACTTGTCCAAACACAAAGCTCCAAAGGGCTGAATTATGGAGGATTTTACCGAGTCAGGAGCTTTTGACTGAAAGCAAAGTTTGAGGAGTGTGATTTTTCCACGGATGAGTGATATTGCCAGAGACGGAGACAAACAACAAAGACCTTTTCTGTGATGAAGTGTTCAGTCCGGTTTAACAAATCACATGCCAAGGTGCAATTGAACTGTGAGTTTCGAGGAGCAGTTGAGAGCTGTGCCTCCCCTGTGAAAACGGCCGAGTACATACCTCGCCGAGCTACACGGCCCAACTGTTTGGACTCAAAACATTCAAAGCCCTGACACCGAAAAGTCAGGGAAACATTTATTTCTGCAAGACTAGAAAAATACAGAACCTACTGTTTTGACTTTTTTTTCCATCATTGTCAAGAGCAGTGTGTGTATGTCTGTGTGTGTGTGTGTGTGTGTGTGTGTGTATATGTGTGTGTGTTTAAAGAGGAGCTTGTTTGGTGAAAAAACATTGTCGATATTTCAATGGGAGCTTGTGAGTTACTTTGGCCTCGGTGTGGTCTGCTGATGGAGGTGTGTGTGTGTGTGTGTGTGTGTATGAGAGAGTGTGTGAGTGAGTGAGTGTGAGAGAGATGGGCATTAGTAAACATTAATGAAACTTAATGATGGGTATTTATTTATGATTACTTCATTTAAGTGTTCTAAATTTGACAGAAAATTGATCTAACACTGGCTGAAGCATAATTCCCACCTATAATACATTTCCAATGCTGCTGGTTTGTCGTTTGTAGAATTCCCAAAGCCAAAAATGGTGCTTATTTATATTTAAGCAATCTATAACTTGTGTTTTTATTTCAGCAAACATTGTCTGTAATTACATGGAATCTTTCAATGAAATGAAAATGGTTATGGTAATTATATATAAGGAAATGGAACTAAAGGAACAGCGCGGCAAAACACACAAGACAGAAACACACACACTCATGCAGAGCTCGGACATTAGCACATCAGCTATGAATTAGTGAAAAGTTCAGAAAAGCAAAAAAGCTGCCTTGCCACCGTAAGAAAGCAAACTATTCTTAAAGTTCTAATTAGTCTTTGTGATATAACAATTTCATCAATTCATCTCGACAGTATACTGCACTGCCACAATGTGCGGTGCTCTTTACTTTCACTGTATCTTTGAGTTATCACAACAAAGTGTGTAACAAATTTTATTAGTTATGATAATTAGACAATTATTAAATATGCTCTATTGCGCCAGAAATGGTGGAAATGCTTGTTCGAGCAAAGAGCAAAATAAACATCCCACAAACCCAAATTACAATAAACTTTCAAACGATCCCGCATGTTCTGTTCACAGGCTCAACTTATCTCTACTGGTACTACAGTCAGGGGTCATCGGTCATTCTGACCTCAGTTTTTTGACTTGAACACAGCACGAGTGTTTAGATAACTAAACTGGCTCATACATGAGTCACAATCACAGCTCGTGTGTGTGTGTGTCTGTGTGTTCTTACTTGACTATGAAGTCGAATTCG